>PVKS010040512.1:0-16603 GCA_004027875.1 Aplodontia rufa
AAAAAAAAAAACTAACTCAATTAGTAATGTACTTTCACCTTGATCCAGCACAAACTATAATCTGCACCAGGGTAGGTTCCTTGTTTATTTTACACCGTTGCTGGTATCCCTACCACTGTGCCTATTATAGTCCACCACACACTCAATAAATACTAGTTAACTAGCCCCAACACACATATTAGCCTTTGGGTATATTTATATTTCTAAGTGTACTAATTTACTAATTTGCAAACTGTTGAAAATCAACATAATTATCATCAACAATTTGTATTGCTCTCATATCACAAGTGAAACAATAGAACATATAATTGGGATATTGCTCCCTGGCTGCGGTGGATTATAACTGTCATAATAATGCTGGTAAGATTGTACAGTGAGCTAGCCCTCAAATGTAGGCTAATAAATGAACTGGTGGACTTCCATGAGTGAAACCCTAAGATGATTTTTTTAAATTGCCCGTAATATTGTACTGGGTAGGGTCATAATAAACAGATCAATGAATCTTGGCAATGAACCAGACATCTTGCTACTGATAAACTAACAATGCCTTGCGACTTGTTTACATAGCTGTCTCACTTAATACCAAGATCACAAAAACTGATCCAAAATAACAATAAATATGCTGCTCAAGAAGGAACGCAAAAGCAAATGAGGAAAACTAGAAAATATCAATATAAAATCAGTTATCTCCATAATGAGGAGTTTCACAGATGCTAGTTCACTCTTGTAAACTGGCTGTCATTCCCTCTTCCTGTCAAATCAGAAGACATTTGGCATGCCACCAAATGTTATTCCAATAATGGAACACTAATGTGTTTGACCAACAAAGTGTATACTAATGCTAAAAACACACTAATCTGAATTGCGAACTGTATATACACATATTTATCCCAAGAGGCATTCAGATGTATTGCAACTCTTTGTTCTATCCTTGGAATATGAGGGAAACCAGGCACAAGATTTCAGACAGGCCTGTATGATCCGGGAAGTCAATACTAGAGAAGAAACTCAACGGAGGCCTCCGCATCCTGGTTATGGCATACACTACAGGATGCTGCGTGGACAGTTCCCACGGACCACAACTCGGGGGCAGAAGAAGGAGGGTTGGCTACCCCAGGTGGTTTTCTTCCAGCTCATCCACCTAGAAAAAAAACCTGTTTCCAGGTATGGTGTGACAGGCATGTGGAAAACAATGAATGTTCACAAGAAATTTAATTCTTTAGTCAAAACTGGTCACCTGGGTCTGGGGCTGTAGCTCAGTGGTAGAATACTTGCCTAGCAGGTGTGAGGCCCCGGGTTCAATACCAGTACTCAAAGCAAAACCAAAACAAACAAACTAGTTACCTGAAGGATGCAAGTTCTCTAAGGACTAACAGAACCTTCTGCCCACCTGACAGGTAACATATGTCCTCAGAAAACCAACTTTAAGGTGGAAGACTGGGATAAACTGAACCACACCCAGCTGTATGAAGCCACTGGGATAAACTGAACCACACCCAGCTGTATGAAGCCACTGGCTGTGTAGTGGAGAAAACCCAGTTCTAGTTCCAGCCCATCTGTGCACATGCACACGTGACGCTGGCAATAGGTGACCCTTCAGAACAAGATTGCCACAGACTTATTTTTTTTTTTAAGAAAGAGAGAGGGACAGTGATAGAGAGAGAGTGAGAGAGAGAGAGACAGAAACAATTTTATTTAGTTTTTAGTGAACTTTCGTTGCTCAGACACTTCATTGTGTACGTGGTGCTGGGGTTTGAACCTGCGCACTGGCGCATGCAAGGCAAGCGCCATAACCGCTGAGCCACCGCTCCTGCCCCTAGACTGATTTTTTAACTAACCCCCGACCCCCTACCTCACTACTTCTTCCCTGCCTGAGCCCTAGCCCTATTTAAGACATTATTTCCACACGCAGCCTCTCTTTCTATCTCCTCTGGAAGAATTCCAGAACACACATTTGTAGAGTAAATGTGGGAAGGAAGAACCACCTTAGTAAAGAAAAGCTGGGAGTGGGTGAATGAAGAAATTCTGAATTATATAAGCTCCCCCCAACTTTTTACATTTCTCACATTTTGAGTGTTATTACCTGGAATGTGCTTTTGGGAGCTGGGAATTGCCTTTAATTATACAAAGTGTGATTTTCTTTCTTTCTACCTTACTTCCTTCCTCCCTTCTTTTTCTTTTTCTTCTTAGAAAGAGGGAGAGAGTGAGATGGATAGTATTGATTTTATTATTTTTTCATCTGGTTTTCGTTTCTCTGACACTTGGTTGTGTGTGTGGTGCTGGGATTTGAACCCAGGTTTTCACACATGCCAGACAAGCGCTTTATCTGCTGAGCCACCATTCCAGCCCCACAAGTGTCGTTTTCTAATCTTTTAATTTTTAAACTTTTTGAAATTAAAGAGCAAATATACTCTGAGTATTAAAGTGAAAACATCATAGAATTATATAATATATAACATAAGTCACTTTCATTTTTACTCCATGCCAGCCTCCAGTTGATATTTTGGTGCTTATTCCTAATTCTTGAAAAGAACAGAAAGAAAGACCTAATTGATGGGACTGGCTAGAAGCTTTGAGGAAAAGGGTGCAGGGCCACCCATGCCCATTCAAATGCAGTTTTAGAGTAGAGAAGCAGAAAAGGATCTTAATAAAACCTTTCGTATTCAATAATGATACTCAGTATGGTGACTGGCAGGTCCCTTGAGGACAGGAAACACTCTACAGGTCAGTAACTGGTTTCCTCTCTATTTGCCCAAAGTCCCAGCTGAAGTCTTTGCATCATACCACTGTTTAGCCTGCAGAGAAACTAACCTGTTGCTTTATACACATTGATGCACAAATATTTGTCACATGAATGAATGACAAAAATCCTTCTTTAGGAGCACAAAATGTGGCTTAAGATGAAATTAACAAAATATCAGACTCAGGGTTAAAAATCTGCAACAGTGCATTATATGTATTAAGTAGTGAAGTCTTACATCAAGAGAGACATTTAAAATAGAGAGATCACTTAATGATACCTAGAGGAATTCCTATCTGCTTATTTTACAACAACAGGAAAATAAAACTATTCATTCAATGTCTGTTGAGAGAATGCTGAATGTAGGCAACGTACCTTTTCAACTTTGTGTCCCTCAGCACTGATCATAGTACTTAGCACATAAGTGACTCTCAATAAATGTTGGCTGAATTATTGAGTGACCAAAGAAAGACTCCATTGAAGTGAATGCCTGGGATCAAGTAAGAAATTGTTCAAATATTATGCAGAGCAAAGCATATTTCAATATTCCAGAGCTAAAATATTTTCTGTAATAGTATAAATTAATTTTGAGAATATGGTCCGTGTCTGAGAGAAAAAAAATTAAAAACACTTGCTATTTCAATTCATTCTTGGTGAAATATGGTCTTTTAAAAAAGCTAGTAAATTTCCATTTTATGCTTGTGATAGAATATGTAGAGAACTAAAATGAACGATTAAAATTATTTTTTTTACAAAGTAGGTTATTTAAAAGTTAAAATTCAAATTTTTGTTGGAATGTCATTTGAACTTTTAAAAATCTCTTTCGTCTGTTTTTCTTTTTTAGGGGAGAAATACTAAAACCAGGAGAGTTTAGCATGATTTAGTGTCATCATCATTTGAATCCTTTGAGGAAATATATTGACAAAATTAATTTTGCTGTTCTCTTGACTCAGACTACAGAAAAATAAAATTTATAGATCAACATCTTTCCAACAATGTAATTTGCATTCTTTTTTTATATTTATGAACTCTAGCCTTATAGCAACAGTGAAATACTTCTACTTACAAGCAATCTAAATGTTTCCTTATGGTAAGAAGTCATTTCTCAGAATTAAAGACAGTGTTGAAGCATTGAATGCCTGGTAAATGCAGTTTCTGAGATAAACACAAGGTTGCTGGAGCCAAGATCCAGTCCAACCAGAGAGACAAAAGGAGATATTGAAACCTCACCGTCCAAGTCAGCTATGGATGTGAACACGTAGCAGCTCTCTGTATTCCTGAAAAGATAGATCACCCCACACAATCTGGATTCAAATTCAGATTCTTCTTCCAATCAGCCATGAGATTGTTCCATAAGCTCTGCAATTAACCATCTTCAGGAAAAAGGCTTTAAGAACACAAGCTTCCTGAGGTTGAAATTATTAAATTAACTAAGAAAGGAAATGTCTAATAAAACCAGCTAACAGACACTGAGTGCTGTACATACCAAAGACAGTGCTTTTGATCTTTCACATACCAACATGATACATCATTTTCAGAGGAAGACTTTGAGCTCAGAGAGGTTGACTATTGGTTTGAGGTCACACAGTTATTAGGTGGCCCAGGTAGACCTCCCCCAGATTGGGATGAATCTAGAATGTGTCATTAACTACCACATTTTACTGCCAGCAGTTTCCCATCTAGTAGAAGAAATAAATATCACACAAATATTAACCTACAGTAAGATATAGTATAAGCCACAAAAGGATATCAACAAGAGAAGAATGGATATATTAGTTCTAGGAGTGGGCTCTTCATGAGAAGTTTCCTCATGAGAGCTGAATTCAGCTAGGGAAAACTGGAAGATGTGGTGGGTTTTCAGAGTCTCAAAAGAACTACTTTACACCGGAGTGCAGAAGCACATACCTGTAGCCCCAGCTTCTTGAAAGGCTGAGATGGGAAGATCACTTGAGCCCAGGAGTTTAATACCAGCCTGGGCAACATAGTGAGACTCCCCTCCCTCTCAAAAAAATAAGCTACTTCAAATACTTTATGTACTGGCAATCTGATAAAAACCTGTACGTTGCCATTCTAATGGACCTTCTTGCAGTTTTCATCCTTAATGGTATAAAAATCCTGTTCATCAGGGTTGGGGATTTAGCTCAGTGACAGAGCACTTGCCTAGCATGCGCAAGGCCCTGAGTTCGGTCCTTAGCCTAAAAAAAAAAAAAAAAAAAAAGTCCTGTTCATCAGTAGCTCAACTTCAAAACCCTGAAGAAACATTTAGAACTCATTATTAAGATATTCAAGATTTCGGGCTGGAGTGGTGGATCGGCGGTTACAGTGCTTGCCTGGCATGCTGGAGGAAGCGAGTTGGAACCCTAGCACCACATACTCAATGAAGTGTCCGAGCAAAGAAAGCCACATGAAAAACTAAATAAAAAATTGATTCTCCTCCTCTCTCATGTGCGCTCTCTCTCTCACTGTCCCTCTCTCTTTAAAAAAAAAAATTCAAAATTTCTTCTCCACGACACCCCTGGGTATTCTTATGAACAGCAGAGGCATACAATCACAGTGACACTTAAAAGTTGCAATTCAGTTCCTTTCTGACTTAGGACCTATCCAGGTTGACTCTCAGTTACAGGGCCAGTCAACCCAGGAAAACCTCTTCCTGTCCAGTTTTTGCTCTTCTGAACCATTCCCTTGGTCCTTCTTCCTGCCACAAGTTTGTTTAATACTAATAAAAGTGATAATGCCCAACACTAACTCCATGTGTTTACTTCTAAGTCATAGCTTTCCAAGGCAAGCTAGCCATGGGAAATGACTTACATGGAGGATCTTGCATAACCTCAAAAAAATGCATCATGTAGGCAATTTTCTACTCTACAATCCTGCACCCAGTCTTGGTCCTCAAAGGCATCTATCCCAAGCCACAGCAATTAATCCACGTGACCTGGGTTTAAGCCCTTTTTCTTCAAACAGGAAATAGCAGTCCGACATGGAGCCCTCTCTTCTCCAAGGATGAACTCAGAAATGTCTTGTCTCAAAAATGGAACCATTTTGTCATGAACTTTTAACTTCATGATTGCTGGAACCCTGCTTATTACTCTAATATTTCTGGTGCCTGGGATAATGACACAGATATGGTAGACACTCAAGAAGAAATGTATGTTGAATGAATAAATCTGCTTAGCAAGTATCATTAGACCTATGTACATCTGTGTTTTTAACCTATAGGCAATAACCAAAATGGGAAGATTTTCAGATATTCCTCAGATCTATGTTATTTCAAACAGGTGTGCATAGCTACAGGCAATTAAGATGCCTGTTATACACTTTCATATCTCACTTTTGTTTAGCTACAGAGGTTGAGAAACCAGTTGCATACTGTTATATATACACAGAGGACACAATAGATTCTTAAAATAAGTAGCATCCTCAAATCACTTCCTTCCTTCACCACATAAACCTTTTCTTCACAATTCAATTGGTCTGTTGGAAGAAAGAAGTCTTAATATTTTTGTATTAAATTTATCATTGGGTAGAAGCTTGTTTTTGACAGAGACAATTGAGGATTACTGTGTGTGCCAGAGGATAGGTCATTGTTCACAGATTCGTGCACCCTACATTCATGGTGCAGAGGTGTCACTGCATAGTGGATGCCAGGTCGGCAACCACACTTGCCAGTGCTTTGCATTTAGGTGAGAATGAAAGTGCAAGTAAGGCTTTTAAGAGGTGGGTTTGTGTTAGGTTCTCCAGCCTCTCTTTCCCCATCCGTGGACTCGATGCAGGGGAATCTAAAGCCCAATAAGATGGTGGAGTCACAAGACATGACACTTGACCTGGAGTTATACAGGAGTCACCCTGTTCTGCTCATGTGATCAAGATGTACATTTTTATTGCCGGCATTCTCTGAAGTTAAGAAGTCTTTCACAGCAGTAAACTTGGCACATGTATGAGGTTTTTCCTTTACCCACTCTGGTGGAGATGCTAGGGGAACAAATCTGACACTTTTTTTTAAGGCCCATCATTATTCAAGGAAAAAAAGGAAATATGGATGAGGAGAGATACTCTGTTCAGATCCCAGGAAAGAAGTCAGAGGACAAGACTAAATGGTGGGGCCCGAGCGGTGGCTCAGTGGTTATGGTGCTTGCCTGCCTTGCGCGAGATGCGGGAGCGAACTCTAGCACCATGTACATAACAATATGTCAGAGCAACGAAAGCCAAATGAAAAAAAAACTGAATAACATTGATTTCCTGTCTCTCTCTAAAAAAAAGAGAGACTAGATGGTGACAATGTATGCTGTGATGCAGAGTTGAGAATGGAGGCCCAGTGCCAATAGGGGGAAAGAGATTGCTAGGATGTGGGGCAAAAAGGGGAAGAAGGTGTTGTGTAAGAGAGAAGCAGAAATTTTGCACCACAACTTAATCCACACATCAGTTTAAAGGATTTTAGATTCCAGATCACACAGAGACAGGTCTGACCTGAAAGGAACAGAGTAAAGTCCCTGCCTTCAGACTTGCAAGTGAGAAAGGGTGACCCTTCCTCACAAAGACTAGCTGGACATCTCAGGGCCTCCGGCTGAGTCTGATAGGAGCAAAGCAGGAAGTCAGGCCAGTAGGACTCAGAAGTCCTGCTGGAATATAGCATTCCAGAGACACAGATGATATGGAGAAGCTCCAGGTAACTAAGAACTCTGATTTTAAAAAATAAAGCTAACAAGCCAGGCTGATAGACTTGACCTTGTGGTGGTATTTAGGGGTCTGTCATCTGATAATGCCATTAAAACACCAGGTGCTAGCTTCAATCCCTGGACACAGTCAATAGAAAATTTCTACACGTCTCTGGAGCGAGTCACAGGCATGATGTTTGGCAGAACTTTTTGGCTTCCAGGAAGGGAAGGGCAGCCTTCTCCTGGCTACTTTTTTGCGAATATGTGGGATGGCCCTAGACCTGGGGCAAGAACTGGCAGGGACGCTGGTCCATTTGGATGAATAGCTCTCAGCCAACTCCAGCATGCTGTAGCTACAGCTGTGCACCAGGAGCAAATTAGAACTAAAGGTGATAGGTCCAGCTTTTTATCTCGCTTGTGTTCACGATAGAGCTAGCTGCCTGGGACTCCATACAAACAGTTAAAACCTGGAAGACTGAAGTGAACATTCCTCTATAAAATCTTCTCTATTCCTCTGTTTACACACACAGAAATATGTATTTGCAGCAGACTTTGCTGAAGATTAAAGGATGACAGAATAGTTATCACAGAGATGTGGAAAAATAATAGAATTAGTCATCCCTTGGTGCCTGTGGGGGATTGGTTCCAGAATCCCCTTTCCCAGGATACTAAAATCTGTGGGTGCTGAGTCCCCTTTACAAAATGACATAGTGCTTGCACATAACTTATGCATATCAGTACAATTCAGATTATCTCTAGATTATTTATAATACCTAATACAATGTAAATAGTTGTCATACTGTATTGTTTAGGGGAGGACAAGGAAATAAAAAAGAGCCCACACATGTTCAGCATGGGTGCAGCCTTCATAGGTCTGACTAGAGTACTTGTGGGCAACAATGTAACTTTTCTTTTTTTTTTTTACAAATATTTTTGATCTGCAGTTGGTTGAGTCCGTAGTTATGGAAGCTGTGGATGCAGAACCCCCAGATTGGAGGGGCCACTGTACGGAACTTCTCTGCCAGAACTTTAGCCATTTACTCTTCTGCTGACTTCTTTTCCTTTTTCTTTCTTGGTATCTGCTACCATCCCCCACCCCATCCTCACAGTTTGCAATTTTGTTATGCAAAGTAGTTGGCTCCTTGCAATTTTACTTCTTAATTCTCTGCCCTCACGACCCAGTTGTGCATGCTCAAAGCTGTTCTGCTACCCTTTGAGCTGTCTGGCCCTCACTCCCCAGCTCCAACCAGCTTCTAGAAAGGAAGGCAACAATGTCAGCAGTTCTTGCAGCACTACATGGTTGCCAGATTTAGCAAGTAAAAGTACAAGATTTGGGGTGAGAGGTTTGTGAAGAGGTGACTAGCCTGAGCACAGCAGATCATCATGTCTGTGGAAACACTATATATGATTCTATAATAAAGTGTTTTAAATGTTAATATGCATTCGTCCAGACCCACAGAATATACAACCCCAAGAGTGAAACTTAGTGTAAACTAAGGGGTCTAGATGATAATGGTGTGTCAATGTATGTTATAAAAAATTTACCACTCTGGGGGGTGGAGCTGTGGCTCAGCAGTTCCAGCACTTGCCTGGCATGTAGAAGAACCTGGTTTCAAACCCCAGCACCACATACACAGCTAAGTGTTGGTGAAACAAAGGTCAGATGAAAAAAATAAATAAAATTGATTCTCTTTCTCACTGTCTGCCTCTCACAAAAAAAAAAAATTACCACTCTGGTGGGGGATGGTGATAAAGGGGGAGGGTATGCATGGTGGAAGCATGTGTACCTTTCTCATTTTTCTGTGAACCTAAAAAATAGTCTTTAAAAAAATACATAATGGGCGCTTACAGCGGTACTGGGCTTGCCTGGCTTACTCAAGGACGCAGTTCAAACCACAGCACCACGTACACAATTAAGTGTACACAGTGAAATGTTGAGACAGTTTTAGGAGAGACAGCAAAATGGCTAGATAGTCAGATAGTAAAATGGCTAGACAGTCAGGACCATGGGCTCCATTCAACCACACCTAGAAGCTGGCTGGAGAGAGCCGTTAATGGGTTTGCTCAGGGCCTTGGGAGCAACGCCTTTGTCCCAGAGGGTGGAAAACTAAAAAGTGGGGGTGGACACAGAGGGGAACTTGAAATAATTGCTACCTGTGCTAAGTTTCAATGCCTGCTTTGCATAGGTCTCAACCAATGGTGTAGATGCATTTCTCAATGCCTGCTTTGCATGAATGTTAACTATGCTCACACCCCAGATCACTGTAACTCCTAGCCTAACTTCCATTAGACAGTGTCCTGCTTCCAGGTGCCCCTCCACCTTGCGCAGTGTCTGCTCTCCTTCCTTAAATAAATCCTACTCCTCTTGCTCCTCCTCCCATGGTTATCCGTGGATTTTATTCTTCAAATTCATGAGACAAGAAGATTGGCGTCAAATATGGTGAATTTCCACCATACTAAGAACTGCAATACCCAGCTTTTAGCTGCTAACACTATTTCGGCTGCAGAAACCTGCAGCTAGCCCAAATTCCCAGTTTTAGCTGGGAATAGCTGCAAATACCTAGAAGCGGGCTATTTTGGCTGCTGGAATCTGTAGTGATCCAGACTCCATTTGCCAACTGAGGCCGGAGTAGAGAATCCGGCCTCATCTCAAAAACCCCACATCAGTGTCAAAGCAACCAAAGCCACATTAAAATCTAAATAAAATTGATTCTCTCTTTCTCTCTCTCACTGTCCCTCTCTCTCTTAAAAAAAAAAAAAAAAAACAAAAACAGGGCTGGAGCGGTGGCTCAGGGATTACAGCGCTTGCCTGGCATACACAAGGACACAGGATTTCAACTCCAGCATCACATATCCAACAAAGTGTTGGAGCAACGAAGGCCACATGAAAAACTAAATAAAAGTGATTCTTTCTCTCTCTCACTGTGAGAGAGATAGAGAAAGAGAGAAACAACTTTATTTAGTTTTTCACATGGCCTTAGTTGCTCCAACACTTAATTGTATAGGTGGTGCTGGGGTTTAAACCCGGTCCTCGTGCTTGCCAGGCAAGCGCCGAAACCGCTGAGCCACCATCACTCCAGCCCCTGTCTCTCTCTTTTTTAACAGGATGTCCAGTTAAATTTGAAGTTTAGTTGGACAACATAAATTTTTATAAAAATATATACAAGATATTGCACGGAACATATTTGAACTAAAAATATATTTGTTATTTATCTGTAATTCATAGTTAACAAGGTATCCTGGTTTTATATGGCATGGCTATCTTTAAAAAATTTTTTTTTTCAGTACTGTATTCAGGGGCACTTTACCACATAGCTCCATTCTCAACATCCCCCGCCCGCCCCCCATTTTTGTTTTTTTTTTTTTAATTTTGAGACAGGGTCCCATTAAGTTGTCCAGGCTGACCTCAAACATGTGATTCTCCTGATTCAGCTTCCAACTGGGATTATAGGTGTCTACCACCCTGCCAGGCTCTGGCAACCCTATTTCCCCACTAATGTGAATTCAGCTACCCTCCTTCAAAAGTAGATCAAGTTGTATTCTTTTGGGGTTGAAATGCTTTGTATTTTTCTTTTACTAAACTTCACACTTAGAACAGTGCCCGTCTGGCAGTGGGAGCTCAACCAGTGTTTGAGAATCCCCTTGAGTGCTTGCGGTAGGCTGGAGTGATTCAGCAACTGATCTTTTAAATGCTAGGGACTGGGGCAGTGGGGCGCAGGCAAAGGTATACCAAAAACTGACTCCTCTCACCCACTGCTTTCTAAAATTTATAGTTTAAGATTAAGCAACTGTCATATAACGAAAGGTTATATTTTCTGGTGAAAAACATTGTTGGTATGAAGAGGAATTGACTTAAGAAAAGATGGAATGAACCTGGAGGCGAGGGAGGGGAGCAGACTGGGGGAGGGATTAGGAAGGATATCTAGGAGGCTGGAGGGTGGGAATATGGGGGAATCATCTCAGAAGGAGATCTCTGACCTCCACGGGATATCCATTTAACACAGGGGTTCTTCTGCGGGAAACAGAATCACGGGGAACCCAAGGGGGCCATCCATGACATGGCATCAGCCTTGGATAACTATGTAAATATACATTTGTTCTTGATTGACGATGATTCCCCCTGAATTGTAACTCCATATTCATCTAATTAAAAAAAAAGATGGAATTAATTTAAATTTTGACTCAAATTTTTGATGAAGTTTTAAAATATCTTTTTGTTGTTAAGATACATACATCAGATAGGTTTTTTTTAAATTTAGAATGTGATTTATGGCTGTGTCAAAACTATGAAGTTCTAAATATTGATTCAGATTTCTTATTTTTCTTTGGATCTTGTAACTGCCAGATAAAAGGGATTTAATTTATGTTAGAAGAAATAATGCAGGAATAAGGGTGTAGGAAGCAACAGGAGGGAGGAAAGAGGAAGATTTGCTAATTCTTATAAAAAAAAAGAAAACTCAAATATTTACCTTCATATTAAAATTTGTTTTAAAGAACGAGCTCTGCTTAAACAAGACCCCCCAAAAAACATTACAAGTGAATTTTTATTATTTCAATGAACGTAAAAAAGTTCAGCAATTCAGGGGCTGGATCGGTGGCTCAGTTATGGTGCTTGCCCAGTTGCACAAGCACTAAGTTCAAACCCCAGCACCACATACATAACAAAGTCTCAGAGCAATGAAAGTCACATGAAAAACTAAATTAAAATTATTTCTCTCTTTCTCTCTCTCACTGTCCCTCTCTCTTAAAAAAAAAATTTCAGCAATTCAATTCAGAAACATCCAATCTAACTTATCAAACATTTTTGAGCACCCATTATATGCAAAAGTCTCTGTACTGAGTGGTGTGCTATAGGTTGTTAAGAGATCAACACAGACACTTTAACATTTGAAAGTGTTTACTTGAACGATTCGGCCTGGATAGTCTGCAGAGATGATTCAGGCTCCACTGGAGACTCTCCAGGGGAAACCTTCTCTTTTTTAGGGGTTGGTGAGGGAGGCTGTGTGGGGTATGGAATCCAAAGCCTCACTCATGCTAGGTAAGTGCAATACTGCTGAGCAACATCCCCAGTCTCTAAGAAAAAAACTCCTACAAAGTGCGCACAGAAGGCAAGACAAAGAAAACATTCAATGGATTAAAGTGGAATAGTAGCATTAAAGTCCCTAGAGGACTCTCGTAGAGGTTCCTTAGTCATTTCTGATTGGTAAAGTCCCTAGGGTTAGTTGTTGGCTTCTCATTCATTAATTCAATCATTCTGAGGTGGGTTTCTGTTTCCTTTTGTAGGAGTTCAGAATTTGAGTGTCAAGGGCAGAAGTGGTGGCTCAGCGGTAGAGCACTTTCCTGGCATGTGTGAGGACCCAGGTTTGAACCCCAGTTCCACATATACAACTATGTGGAGGAAAAACAAAAATCAGATGAAAAAAATTGATTCTCTTTTAAAAGAAAATATTCAGGTACCAACTTAACCTAATGTCTTCCTAGTTTATTTGTTTTAGCAAGGTGAAAATAGAACATTGTATTTCAAAAATTTACTAATGGAAAGGAAGGTAATTATTAATAAGCTTTTTTTTTTTTTTAAGAGAGAGAGGGACCGTGAGAGAAAGAGAGAATCTATTTAGTTTTTCATGTGGTTTTTCTTGCTCTGATACCTTGTTGTGTATGGGGTGGTGGTGGCGTTCAAACCCGCATCCTCGTGCATGCCAGGCAAGCACTATAACTGCTGAGCCACCACTTCAGCCCCATCAATAAGCTTTTGAATCACAGAAGAAAAGTAAGCTGTATCATAAGAGGAGGACAAAACAGTAAAAAGGAGACCGCATCCGGCTGTAGACTTCAGGAAGGGATGTGGTCCTTGAGTGAACACAGAGTGAGTTCAAAAGAGGGTGTTCAACAAAGAGCTCACAGCCCAAGGAAGGACAGTGGGAAATCCAAGTCTATTTAGTGAAAAAAAAGAGCAAAAGTGCAGATGGAAATCACAGCGATAACCCCACACTTTTCTAGTAACTGAAATAAAGCATATTAAAAGACAATTAGTGGGCTGGAGAGGGGGCTTAGCGGTACAGCGCTTGCCTGGCATACCCGAGGACCTGGGTTCGATCACCAGCACCACATATACAGCTAAGTAGAAGGAAAAAATAAAAGTTAACTCTCTCTTACTCTCTTTCTCTTAAAAAAAATTTAGCTGTGCACAGTGACACACAGCAATCTCAGCTACTCAGGAGGCTAAGGCAGGAGGATCACAGGTTGGAGTTCAGCCTGGGCAACTTAATGAGACAATGTCTCAAAATAAAACAAAAGGAAAAAAAACAGGGACTGCTCAGGAGTGGATATATCTCAGGGATAGACTTGCCTAGCATGCTAGAGGTCCTGTGTTCAGCCCCCATCACTTCAAAAAAACAGACTGGAGCGATGGTTCAGCAGTTATAGCACTTGCCTGGCATGCCTGAGGACCTGGGTTCGAGCACCAACACCACATACGCAACTAAGTGTCAGAGCAATAAAAGCCACGTGAAAAACTAAATAAAATTGATTCTTTCGTTCCCCTTCTCCCTCTCACTTTCCCTCTCTCTTAAAAAAAAAAAAAGACAACTGTAGCCTAAATCCTGTTTTGAATGGAACAGTCTAGGATTACATAGATGGATGCTTACATACATACACGCGTACACATACAAACATAAACAAATAGCATCTTTTTAAAAGTGGTTTCCCTCGTTGTTGAAAAGTGCCCAGAACAAACGCACTTGAATATCTTTATGCCAGTTATACCCAAGAGCCCCATTACAGAAATGGAAGGTTAATTCACCGAGGAACTCTGCCTTTGCGTTCTGGGAACATCTTCCATGTGCTTTTGGTTAAATAATATGTCAGAATATCAAGAGAACTGAGTTATAATGCTGGGCGCTGGAATGCTGAATCTTTAGCTACATATGCCTCCCAGCTACAATTTCATGTTTTTTGAAAGACTAATCCAGGCATTACATTATTGTCAGTGCCTCCCAAAATATTCCTTGCCAATTATTCTGCTTGTTTTCAAAGGTTCTCTTAGTACAGGTATTTCCTGTTTTATTTCAAAATTAATGATAAATGATAGGCTTTTGAAGATTTAGAGAATAAATTGTGGTCCAAGAAACATTTTTTTTATTATTGGATAGGCATTGCCTAAACTGTTCCAACAGTTTTCCTTCTCTTAGGTTGAAAAGGTAATTATTTTTTTCCATAGTCATACATTCTTGAGGACTTAAAGAATATATTTTGAGAAGTTCATTTGCAGAATATATTTTCAAAAATGAAAACATCACGATACTCCTTCACAATGAGTAAGTCTCACTTTTTACATTTATTCAGTTCTGAAGCATTGTCTTTATAATAGCTACCATCCTAGGACTTAATCATTTTAATATGCTCTAGTGCTTTTATTCTTCTTAATTGCCAAGAAACTTGAAAGAGGGAAAACATTTTGAATTAGCAAATACCCATTTTAGGGAGGATCAGTCAATTTTTCAACGTCAACATTGCTAGTGATGGTCTACAGAACGTCGGTTTCCATCTATTTTTCCTTTAAGGAAATGATAGTATTTCAAGAAGTTATAAGATTAAACTGTCCAATTGCCAATGTTAAAGCCTACTAGTACAAAACCTGAAGGGAAAAGAATATACTTGGAATTTATCATTGTGGAAAAAAAAATAACATGCGCTTCAAGTACAAAAGCTAGAGTTTTATTCTTTGCCTGGGTTAATTAATTATAAAGAAGGCTTTTTCCTTTGGAGCCTAATGGCTTTCTTATCCCTCTCCTAGTACCTGAACTCGTTCGCTTGCTATGCTCTGTGCCTGACTGGTGCCCCCTCTGAGGCGGATTCTGTGGCCTGCAACATACAATATGCTCAGGATCAGGCGTCTCTTTATGGCCGCAAGTGAATGTCTCTGGCGCCACTTTCAATCCTTGCAAACCTGGACAGAGAACCAGAGAATCACACCTGGTACTCTGGTCCTGTCCAAGGAAGATGAAAACAGGGCCTGCTCAACTTCAGCTGCCAACATGGCCAAGGCTGCCTGGCCTTTTGCACACCTTTTGTTCTTGTCCTGAAAGATCACAGTGACCCTGGTCCACACCCAAGCCTGAGGCAGGGTCTGTTTCTCTCAGACACTGCCATTGCCTCAGGGATCACAGAAGCTAATCTCAGGTTTGTAGCCCTTTTTTCTGACCACCAGCTCTATAGTAGACCTGAAAAAAATCTTTTTTTATGTTTGTGTGTGCACATATGCACACATATATTCAAAAAGTAAACTCAAAATAACTGAGTATTTTTTGTTTTTAGAATTTCATTGAGATCCTGTGCTTCTTAGTGCAACAATCAGAAATTTTAATGCATCGGCAATAAGGAGGTCCTTACATTTATTGAAGTTATTGAATCGCTTGTCACAACCACCTGGTGGGTTGGCAGTTTGGTTTATGTGCTGAGAAGTAGGAGGAAAAGTAGTAATGATTAAAAAGACATTTGAGTGCTACTCTTGCCTGTGGCTGGTTTACTTTGGACATCACAAACCCTTTTTTTTCAGGATCTAATATTTGGGAGTATGCTTGAGAAAACAGAGCTTCAGGAAAAGCTAAGGACGACCTCTTTTTGGCTGACTCATTCTGACTTTATACGTCTGTACAGAACATAGAGAAAGTTCAAAGTCGGCTTTTATTTTTCCCATATTTCTTATTACAGAAAAAAATAATACTGTAACCCTTACATTTGCTTAATTTTTGCTTTTGTTTCAATGCGATAAGCACAGCATCCTTTTGTCATGAAGAAAAATATGACAGCACCACTCCTTTTCCCCCTTCATTTTGCAGTGCTGGGGATCAGACCTAGGGGCGCATGTATGCTCAGCAAGCCCTTTACCAGAGAACTGCACCCCAGCCCTGCACTGTCACTATCTTTCAGTCTTCTTGGTCTTTCTTCAGCCACACAAACTGCAGAAGTGGAGTTAAGGTTCTTAGTAGTCTCTCCTCAAAAAATTAGGGTTGGAACCGCCTTTTGACCCAGCTATTCCACTCCTGGGTATCTTCCCAAAAGAGCTAGAATTGGCTTACTATAGAGATACAGCTTCATCAATGTTTATAGCTGCTCAATTTACCATAGCTGAATTATGGAACCAATCCAGATGCCCCTCACTTTATGAGTGCATATATACAATGCACTTTGGTACATATATACAATGAAA
>PVKS010040513.1:0-16558 GCA_004027875.1 Aplodontia rufa
ATGAAAGAGTGATCCATGCAGATATCTGGGATAAGGTGGTTCCAGTTAGAAGGAAGAAGAAGTACAAAGGCTTGAGGTGGAACCCACCCCATTTTCTCATGATAATTAGAGGCAGAGAGGCTGGAGCAGATAAGGGGGTACAAGGATTAGCTTGGGTAAGGTTTCATGAGACCATTGTGATGGGGTTGATTTTCATTGGAGCTGGATGAGAAGCTATTATGTTCTTCTGAGCAGAGGAGGGATGTGGTCTGACTTGGGTCTTTAAAGGATTTCTCTGACTCTGCATTGATAATTGGTTATAGAAGGCACGGGTAGTGTGAGGGAGACCCCAGAAGGCTAAGGCAAAACCTAGACAAGCTGGTGATGACCTGGACCAGGGTGATACAACTAGCAGTGCTGTTGCTATGAAAAGACCAGATTCTAGAAAAAAATATATATTTTTTTCAAAGAGAGAGAGAAGGACAGTGAGAGAGAGAGAGAAAAAGAGAGAGAGGAATAAGTTTTATTTAGTTTTTCATGTGGCTTACATAGCTCTGACACTTTGTTATGTATGTGGTGCTGAGACTTGAACCCACATACTTGCACATGCCAGTCAAGGGCTGTAACTGCTGAGCCACCACTCCAGCCCCTAGAAATATTTTTAAGGTAGAAGTAAGATTTTTTTAAAAAGTGGATTGGATATAGTATGTGATTCCTGCTTAGAACAAAGACAATTAAGAACAAAAAGACACAGATGATTAAATTTTCAGATGACTGTTTAAAAATAAGTTATGGTTTTAGAATCTAACTTTGGTTTATGAAACATACAAATTTTAAAATGCTTTCAGAGTAAGATTTTGGAGGAGTAAGTTATTAACATCCTTAATAGTTATGGTTGTGATACAGGGTACAGAAGTAAACTTTTGGATTCTGATTTTTGCGTAAGCAGTAATCTTCTGAAGTTGAGAGAAAAAAAGCTTTCTCTTGAGAAAAGCACTATTCTTGGAAGTTTAAATTTGTTGGGATTTTTAAAATTTGTTTGGTTTCTTTTTTTTTTTTTTTTTTTTTTTTTTTTTTTTTTTTTTTTTTTTTTTTTTTTTTTTTTTTTTTTTTTTTTTTTTTTTTTTTTTTTGGTCTTTTGCTCATAGTAACTTATTTTCTTACATGGCTAGTGATTTTTTAAAAATCCTGAGTATATACTTAGTTAAACTTTATGTTTGAGAGTTCTAGTGGCCTAAATTGGGAGTTATTTATTTCAGGAAGAATTTGCATTGATTTCTTTCAGAAGCCAAGGGCTCTATAGACCTGATACTATTTGGCACCATTCAAAAGTCTTAACTTTATTTTTCACTCACTTCATCCAAATTTAGCCCCCTACATTCTATTTCAGCTCATTATTCCTAGAACTTTCCCTTACACACTTATAAACTTAAAATACTTTTAAATTTTCTTTGTTTTTATTTTTATTTTTTTTATTTATGAAGATAGGTTTATTCAGCTGTTTTTGAAGTTCAAATGCAAGTTTGGTAATCCATTGGTTTGGCCTCCAGTGAGGGTGGTGGATGGCAATAGTAGGAGCACATGTGGGAAGGAACCAGGAAGAAAAGGGAGAGGTTCCACAATCCCTTTGGAGGGAAAGGCCCCAATGAAATCAGGATCTTCTCAGTAGTCTCTACCTCTTAAAGGTTACACCATCTCTGAACAGCATCCCCTTGGGTACGAAGCCTTTAACATACGAACTGTTGGGAGACACACTGCATATTCAAACCACAGCACAATTTATTCCTTTAGTGGGGACTGTACCACTAAAAAATGAGTTCAGGTTGAAGATTCTGGAAATTTCAATAAAAGTCAGTTCTAGCCATATAATTTTGGCAGGCATGTCAACATTACAAGGAGAAAAACAGTGTAATGTTACCTGAAACTACTTTTTAAAAACTCCCACATCCTGAATCGAGTTGTATAATAGGGGGAAAGACTTATTATATCTGCCATAAGCAAAAGTCTTAAAAAAGTCATTACTAAGAGTAGTGGGAAATAGGGCTGGAGCAGTGGCTCAGCAGTTACGGTGCTTGCCTGGCATGTGCAAGTAACGAGTTTGAACGCCAGCACCACGCACACAGCAAAGACTCAGAGCAACAAAAGCCACGTGAAAAACTAAATAACTTTGATTCTTTCTATCTCTCTCTCTCTGTTTCTCTCTCTCACTGTCCCTCTCTCTTTAAAAATATTAAAAAAAAAGAATATCGGGAAACAGCATATATTCTGAAAATATTCATTTATCATATGCTGTGTTCCCTTGATAAGAGTGGTTTGTAATAGTCACATAATGCAGGTTTATCAAGAGTTTTCACATGTCTTATTGAATTTAATCTATATAGCAACAAAGTATAAAAACCTTAAAAACCAAGGAAGGTATGTTTGTTATTAAAAATTGTCATTTCCAAAATAAGTAATTGGTTTATAAGTCATAACAATGAGGGACATTTGATATTAGTACTTGTTACATAGTATTTCATTTGTTGTTTTGACTTAAGTACTTGCATGTAGCAACTTAGAACATTCTTAGAACAGATGAAGAAAGAATATAAAATTATATCTTTTTATGATTAGATCAATTATATATTCAAGTGAGCAAGCATTAGAAATGGACATGGCAAAATAAGAACTGTTGATTTAGGATATTAAGATCATGGAAGTTTCATTCATAGTGTTCTTATGATTTTGTACATTTGGTAAAAGGCACTCAAAACCTATTCAATGAGCATTAATTTTCTAGTTTTCTTTTTAAATAGAGAGTGAGGGAGAGTATGAGAGAGAAAGAACCAAGTTTATTTATTTTTTTCATCTGGCCTTTGTTTCTCTGGTGCTTAGTTGTGTATGTGGTACAGGTTCAAACTTGGGTTCTTGGACATGTCAGACAAGTGCTCCAACCACTGAGCCACTGCTCCAGCCCTCTAGTTTTCATTAAAATCAATCTATGCATTTACACAGAGAAAGAAAGCTAGAATAATATGTGCTTATGTGTGTAATTATATAAAAATCTTTACCACCATTATTCTGGGTGGTATTTCAAGTAATTTTCAAAATTATTCTTTATAATATTTTATAATATTCAATTTTAAAAATAAAGATAATTTATTAATCTTACAATGTTAAAACTATTTGTTTTTTGTGCTGGGTGTTGAACCCAGGGGTACTTAACCACTGAGCCACAACCCCAGCCCTTTTTATTTTAATTTTGAGACAAGGTCTCACTAAATTGCTTAGGGCTTTGCTAAGTTGCTGAGGCTGACCTTGAAGTGGAAATACTCCTCAGCTTCCCAAATTGCTGGTATTATAGCCGTGCACCACCATGCTGGACTGAAGCTATTTTTATTTTGGAAAAAATGTCCTGTGTGCTCTGAAAACCAGGCTTTCATTAAATATTTATCTTTTAATAGGACTGATGGGGAAAAAAGCTTATGTCCTAAGGGAAAATAGGTACAACAGGTCTTTATATAATTCTTAATCTGTGGTGAAAGTACATGAAGACGGAGAAGTGCAGCCTCCCATTTTCTCCACTAAATGTTGAGTGAGGGTCATTTGGCTTTATAGGTCTCATACTATCCTCAAAGTTTTAATCACTTAAGTAAATCTTAACCAATTAAGTAAATATTTGCCTGACTTGTGGTGTGGACTTTCTCAAGGAAATAATATTTATTGAGGTACTTTACATAGATAACAGTTGTTGTTAAAGTGATCTTTAATCTCACAACTACCTATGGTGCTGGATAACCTTCATTGTGTACATGTATGAAAAATTGTGATGCAGGAGATAAATATGTGAGTCAAAGTTATTTAAGTATGAAGTGCAGGAGTCCAGATTTGAACCCAGTTCTGAATGAGTTGAAAGATTTGGCTCTGTCCATAGCATAGCATGGCTCCCATGAAGACTAGACCCTTTCTGATGTTTACCTTTCTTATTTTTGCTCTATCTTTATATGTTTCATTTGTCACTTGATTATTTCAACATGGAGAAGTATTAGAAAATGCATATTAAAAAGTTGATGAGTCGTACTTCTCATAAGATTTGAGGAATCCCCTCCCCCCTTTTTGGCAGTTTGCAAATTGTTAAACTTGATGAAATACTAATGAAGAATTCCAGAGTTATTTGTTTGACTTTGCCACTTGGGACACTTGGCAAATGAGACAATTCATCTCACTGTGCAGCCAGTCTCATTTCTTAAAGAAAATTAGTTAATGCAGTTTGTCTTCCTCCCATATCTCTGATTCTGTTTGGGACTCCCCCAACATGAGGTCCAGCTGGCTTGTAAAAGAATTGGTGGTAAACAACTCTGACCCAGCTGGCTTGTATCTTCCTTAGTGACATAATGCCTGACCACATGACTCAGCTATTGTTCACTCATTTGTACAACTGGATAAACGTGTTTGCACTGTACCCCTATTGGCTGTTGTAATGGATAAATAGAGTATCGACTAGTCATGTAGAGCAAGCAAGTGAACAAGGAAGCAGCCCTGTAATGAAAGAGGAAGCAGCCATGTCCTGAAGCAGTCAGAGAAGAAGAAGCATGGAAGAAGCAAGCAGCAGTCAGGAGGAAAGCAGAGAGATGACTGCAAGCTGCCTGAGAGACCACCGCCTGCTGCCTGAGAGAGTCAGAGAGGCAGCAGCAGCAGCAGAGATGGCAGAGAGATCAGCAGCTGTAGGAGATGCAGGCAGTAAGAATCTCAGCTGCAGAAATAAGGACTCAGGTATGGCAATAGAAACAAGGACTCTAAACGTTAATAGCCTTGACTCAAAGAGAGGGAAGGCGGGAAGTGCCTGGAGGCCTGTAGCCGTGGTAAAGAGAGAAATAAAGTGCTTGGAGAACTTAAGAGCAAATGGGTCTAGTTTAATGCTTTGGCTGGTCCCTGATGGCCGGGAACGGACATGATTCTAGTCCTTTTATTATACCTTCACTTTCCTGCTTTACTTTTCTTCCCTGGAAATACCTATTTTCCAAGCCTTCCTTATTTCTTTCAACCTGATAAATAAAAGAAATTTTCCTCAATGTGAGTGTGTATTTGTAATTTTAGTATACTTTAGACAAGACAAAGACATTTGCACCATATCCCATAGGAAGAGAATTCCGTACTAAAGAATTTTATAGGCACCAATGCCTCTCTTAAAGTGATTTAATCAATTTTCTCTTATCATTGCTTTATTACTCTTTGTCTTTTTGGCAAGATGGGTTGGTATTGTGTATTTCTTACCACAACAGCTCATTACTTAAATTTGTCAACACAATAATTTTACTGCTAATACTCTTACTTTTTTAATGATAATACCTATGGTTTGGAGCTGTATTTTAGTAGCTTTTTTGAAGAACAGGGAGTTGCTTTTTATAATTTTAACAATTACAACCAGAAATGCAATGTCTTTTGAGGAAATGGCTTGAGTAGTTTGTTACTGTCTCTTTGAATATATTTTTCTCTCTCTTCACAGTGCGGAGTTCTCATTTTAAAGGTAGAATGACTATGTGCTCATTTTCTTTCTCTTTTGATATTCATCTGAAAAAGTGAGATTTCAGAAAACCTAGCTTTTAAAATCACTTAACATTTTTTCCACCCCACCAGACCCAGCAAGGAATCAGTTTGAAAAGAATAATATTGTTATCAATCATCTCCCATCCAACAATATATAAAATTTTTTTTAATCATGCCAGCAAGAACATGGAGAAATGGTGTGAATATATTTAAAGTCAACTGGATGAGAAAAGATGTTGGAAAGAAAGAATGAAAGTGAATTTAATTAGCAATTAAGAAAATACATCATGTTAAGATAGCACTTTGTATATTTATATTAAAATTAAAGGCAATGTAAAAATCTAGATTATTCTGGTTTCCAGGCTAGTTTATAATGTATATAGAATATTGATTTACATATAACTAAAATGAAATGTAATGAAGTGGTTTGATTTGGTTGTGATATGAATTACTGATATGGTGATGGAAGGTTTTTTCCTAACATTTTGTATTCTTTTTAATTTTCTTATCAGACTGGGTTTTAGAATTATTTAGATCATCCCATTCACTTACAACCTTTAAAAATGTTGGTTCTATGTAGATTATAGAATATCATTTTGTTATTTTCTGCTATGATAGCTGATATCCAGCACTTGAAGGGATGGTGGCCTTTAAAATGAAATAACCCTGCCATACTGTCATGGCAGAAAACTGATAAAATAGTAAGAATATACTGGTCTTGGAGGCATTCTAGGGAGAGCAGCTTACAAATACTGTTATTAGGGAGATTACAGATGCTCTGCTATTCAGGATACTTTGTGTCAAGCCGAGGAGGCAGATCAGACGTATAAATCATGTCTTAGATTCTTGAGGTAACTCAGAAGAGTCTTCTGGCTTCAGAGAATACTTATGAGGTCAAATGCCTCTTTTCACGTTTTACATGTTTAGTCCACTTATACTTCCATTGAGTGATTTCGGTGTAAATGTATATAGTTTTGTCATTCTGGGTGCTTTGGGATTATAGTCCTGGGAGATTTTCCTTGATGGCTCTGTTGTATTGTAAATTTAGCATCCATGGGAGAGAACTTTGATAGAGAACCTAAACAGCTTGAAAAGAAAATCATAATAGTGGTAGATTTCCAGGAGAAATACTTGAGGTTGTATCCCTGAGGCTTCTAGGAGGGCTCAGAGGAGCTTCGAATGTTGAAAATGATAAGTCCTGGGGTTTGCTTGTTTATACAAATAAGTGTGACATTTTGAAGTGATAGAGTTAATAAAATTTTGGGAGTAACGGGCTCATAAGAAATGATTGTAGCAGAGCTTTTGCAGAGCAAGGATGAAAGGCTATTGTTTCTCAGTTTTTACAAAGTTGAATTGTTTAAGGGATTGGTTCCAGTACCTGCTTTGGATATCCAAATCTCTGATGCTCAGTTCTCTTATATAAAATGGGGGGATTTGTATATGATCTACATACATCCTCCCCTATATGTGTCATCTCCAGATCACTTGTAGTACTCACGCAATGTAAATGTGATGTAAATAGTTGTTATGCTGATTTGTTTAGGGAGTGATGAGAAGGAAAAAAGTCTGCACATGTTCAGTACAGATGCAGTTTTTTACCCCAAATACTTTTTTTTAAGAGAGAAGGACAGAGAGAGAGAGAGTGCGCAAGTGAAACAGAGAGACAGAGAATCAATTTTTATTAGTTTTTCACTAATAAAATGGCTTTCGTTGCTTTGACACTCAGCTGTGTACGTGTGCTGGGGTTTGAAACCATGCCCTCCTGCATGCCAGGCAAGCACTGTAACCAACAAGCCATCTCTCCAGCCCCTTCTCTAAGTACTTTGAATCCATGGATGGTTGAATTGACAAATATGGAATGCACAGATACAGAAGGATGACTCTATTATGAAAAATCATAACCCTGTTACCTAGTTACCAGTTCTGTTGGGAGGTAGTATGTCTCCTCTGCACCTCTGTGAAGAGGTTATGGCATGAGACTCGATGTGGAAGTCATAGACATACATATGGTAGGACTGAATAAAATCATCTGGGGAGATATATGTGGAGAATATGTTAAGACCTAGTGTATTTCTATACCAGAGAATTTTGTTTTAAAATATGTCATTTGTGAAATAAAGAAAAGCCATTTAAATAGTAATGGGATTTTAGAATGTATTCTTAAGAAACAAACAGAGGCCATTTTTAGATGAAAAGACTTAACAAAGACAATTTCATTTTAGCCAGGAATTTGGGTTCTTTCTTACATCTTGGATTTTTTAAAATATAAATAAAATATTAAAAACTAAGTGAAAATAATATCTTTAGTTATATTGTTAAGATCTTTCACTATAACAGTGGACTTTGAATCATTCAGTCCTATTTGGGTTAGTTTCCCACTTTTACTGTACACCTGTGTACATCAATGTGATCTCTAACATTTACTTTATTTCTATAAGAGTTATAACTCATGTAAGATATTTCCATATTTGTGTCATATACATGAATTTTATATGTATGATACTATTTTACTAACTGTGCCAGGAATGTATTAGTCATCAACAAACAGCTTTGTGATATTCTGTGCTGAGCTCATAATTCATTTATATCCTGAAAAGGTCACTGACTTGCTCATGTTGGTAGAGCAGGAAGTAGGGCTGGGGTTCCTAACTCTTAGCCATTTGTATTTTCCCCACATTTGGGGTTTAATATTTTGTCTGTCATGTTTTGATAATTATATATTTTTTGAAATATTGATGGTTTGAGATCACAGAATCCTGAAATTCCATATTTTATTTGATGATTATCTCTAGTTGTAAGCATGTTAGAAGTGTAGTTTTGTCACCACAGGGCATACTGGTGATCAATAAAATTTAACATATGGGTTTTGTTTTATATTGTACAAAACATGTAGCAAAAATCTTTATATGAGGTTACCATTCTGAATTAACATTCAGAGAACAAGTCACAGAGGGGACATTATTCAAACAAAAAAAGAAAGGGTTTTGGAAAAATGTCATGTAAAAAGTAATGTTTCAGCTGGGCACCATGCCATACACTTATAATCCCAGCTACTCATGAGGCAGTGGCAGGAGGATCATAAGCTCAAGGTCAGCCTCAGCAATTTAGTAAGACCCTATCTTAAAATAGAGAAGACAGAGGACTGGGGATTTAGCACATGGTAGAGCATTCCAGGGTTCAGTCCCCAGTACCAAACGCATGCATGCGCACACACACACACAAAATGTTTTCTCATTTAAAATTTTTTGCTGATTTTTAAGATCTCTAAAAGTATTCAGTGATCTCATTTCATATTATACATTATCAAAGAAGACTTTCCTGACCATCCTATGTAAAGGGTATCTGCTATCCATGACCTAAGTGGTTTGGTTTTACTATGGGATGGTGGAAATGTTTTGGAACCAGGTAGAGGTGGTGGTAGTACAACTTAGTGAGTGCACCAGTCACCTCCTCATCACGCTCTGTACTTTGCTCTGTGTTTAGTTTTTTCATGGCACTTACTGGTGACCTGACATAACATATAAATGTATGTGTGTGTGTGTGCGTGTATAATTAGTTATTTACTTATTTACTGTTTTTTCATTAGAATGTATACTGTAGTTGGTGATCAGAAATGCTTGCTTGACTGTGGAACGCTCTTTGTTCCTCTAAAAATGAAAGAACTCTCATCATCCCACAATTTCACTCTTACATGTATGCCCAGAAGAATCAAAAATAGGTATTCAAATAATACATGTGCACACATTCACAGCAGCACTATTCACAGTAGCTAATAGGGAGGTGTGGCCCAAATGTCCATCAAAGAATGAATGGATAAACAAATTGTGATAAATACAGTAAAATATTATTCAGGTTTAAAAAGCCATGAAGTTTCTATTCATGCTACAACATGGATTAGCCTCAAAAAACATTATGCTAAATGAAAGAAGCCAGACACAAAGATCACATGTATTCCATTTATATGAAAGGTCCAGAATAGATAAGTCCATAGAGACGGAGTGTGAACTGAAGGTTTCCATGACCCTACGAGGAAGGTAGAACAAGGAAAAGCTGCCTAATGGGGGTGGGATTTTTACTATGGGGTGATGGAAGTGTTCACAAACTGGATAGAAGTGGTAGTTGTACAACATTGCGAATGCACTATCTACCACCAAATGTTCACCTCAAAATGGTTAATTTTATAATATATGAATTTTACCTCAAATTATTTTTTATTGCTTAATGAATGAATGAATGTGTTCATTTTGTTTTGAGTGCCTGCAGTGGGTAGGTTATCGTGTATAAAACTGCCAATTACTAGCTCTTCTGAGGGAAATGGAAGAATGAGAATGAGCAGGGATTAGACTAAAATATCTACAGACTGTTCAATTCATATGGGAGATGGAAAACACTTGATTGACATAACACACTTAGAAATGGTTCCTAAAATCTGATGTAGCATGGAGGGACAGAGCAGAGTAAGATTGCTGATGCATGTGACTGCTGTGTGCATGTGATGTTCACTCGTCAAGTTGAGTAATGCTAATTCTTTGGCTCTTTCTTGCCCGTGGGACTGACTGCCTGTGTGACGGAGCTCATTTTACCTACTGTTCCTTATTTTATGCTTATTGTGGATCCTGCATCAGAGCTGAAACCCTCCCATCACGGGGCTGTAGAGCAAGCCTTTCAGCCCCAAACCAACCTTTAATTGGCTAGAAGTATCACTGCTGGTTGACATGATTTTTCTTCCTAGGGGAATGAAGGAAAGAACAGTATCAAGAAATTAATCAATTTTCTATCTCAACATTTGAATCCATTCATTTTACCCCAGCCACTTGTGGTTCTTCAAATTGGAACAGATGTCCTATTCCTTTCATTTCATTCTGTAACTTTGTTGGGCTCCACAATAATGTTCACATTCACACTTTCTGCATTTTTCTAATCTGAATCTAGGTAAATTTGGATTATTATATTGAATTGTCCAGATTAGATGTTTCCCACTACTGAAGTATAGCCTTTTATGTATAATCTATAAGTCTACCAAGTGATTGTTAAAAACTTTAAAATTTTACCATTGTCTTTTTTTTAGTTTATATTTCCCTGCACCACGCACATTATTGGCAATTATTTCTCTATTATAGGCATCTCTGAAAATGAGAAAACAGCTAAGCAGTAAACTCGGGATGATTCTCAAATGTGTTTTGTTACTGTTTTTCTGTGGAAATTTATAATGAGCCACCAAAATTGTGGTGTCACCCACCTATCATTAGGAATAAAAGAAAAAGAAACATTTTATTCTTTGAAAGGTGCCTGTCTTAAATTTTTGTGTTGAGTAAATTTTATGAGGTAATGCAGTGTATAACAAAAAATAGATTAAAGAGTAGTTTGATGGTTAAGAGCATCAAGTTTTGCAGTCAGACCTGAACTTGATTCCCATCTTTGCTATTTTCTCCCTGTATGACCTTGGAAAAAATCATTTAACTTCAATACTCCTCAGTCTATCCACTTTTACAAATAAGGATGATTATCCTTTCTCTCCGGCATGGTAAGTCCTTTAGAAAAATAGGGCTTGACATGTAATCAGTGGTGATTATTTTATTAATTTATTGGTTGATTATCTTTTAAATTAAAGATCTTAAAAATAAAATGAAGAAAATTTACAAGCTACCTTCTCCTTTTTTTGCAGCTGTGTTACTATCTGATTGTATTTTTCTTCTTGGTTTGCTTTCCTCCCTAACTGTTCTCTCTGCTGTCTTGCTTGATGGGAAGTAGTCTTAGAAAGCATTAGCCTGCTCATGAAATCTCTTTGCCACCTCTTCCTTCTGGAACCTCTGTGTTTGACGTGGTTCTTGTGTATGTATGCAAATGAAACACTGAAGAACTGCAGAAGGGATGTAAATAAAACATTGATTCACCAATCATCAGATTGTTAGTGTACTAGAGAAATGTCCCAGACTGCTTCTGACAGAACCAGAATGGGAAAAAACAGCATGCCAAACACTAATTAAGTTTCTGAACATTTTAAGATTCCTCCTGAGTCTGTATTCCTTAGTCTTTCTGTAGTGCCTGTGACCTAAGATTAGTGCAAAAAGTTGATAGTGAGGTCACAGGAATAAAATTTTCATTGTTATGGTGAGATAGTTGGTGTAAAATCTTAGCGTCTATGGATAGCTTAGTTATATGAGCAGGAAGAGCCTGAAAAACAAGAGAAAGAGAAAATTGTTGGGTATGTTTGTAAAAATCTCTCCAACTCTCATTAAACAAATGCTTTTAGAATGAATGCTTGTGGCAGCACTCTTTCTCTATATAGCCATTGTGAGATTGCTGTGGTAATCATTGTGACTGACAGTTCACATCTGGAGACTTGTAAAATCTGCATATTGATAATCCCCATTTGGCTTTGCTTCATCTTCTGTGCTATGACCTTGCTATCTCTCTCCCTCAGGAAAGGGATGCTCAGTCTGATGGATAAAAAGTGGTATTTCTTTATAGTCCTATTTTTAATTTCTTATGTTAATCAATAAATATTTTTACATTATGAATGAGTTCTATTTTAATGTAGACTTAGGGAGTAAGGGAAGAAAGGGGATAAGATAAGGGATTGGAATAGGTGTGGAGGAAAATAGAATGGAAGAAAGAAATTGAGAATGTGGTAGAATGGCAAGATGAAGAGATTGGGGTGCAAGGTTTAGGGGTAGTAAAAAATGGGGAGAGAACAAGGAAAATTATTTGAGGTTAGTGTCACTGAATATATACACACTTCTCATTTAAGCTGTGAGATTCTGATTATCACCTATAATCTACTGTCCTTTAAGATGTTTATTAATTAATTATGCTTCACCAGCTTTGATATTTAAGTCCTTAGAGATTTTGTTCCAAATGGGGAAATCATGGAAGCCTACCCAAATGGAAATCCTGTTATACGGAACACCAGTTACTAGTGTAAAATCTTACTGAGATCAGATTTGTCATCCTCATGTGATTAGGTAAATCTTTATACTCCTAAAGAAAAGAAATAGTATCTTTTGTTTTGAGAGTTTATTGACAGAATATATGTGCAGAGCTGTGGAAGCCACCCTGACGGGGGGCATAGTCATTCCTGGTACCAACATTGGAACATATGCTTGTGGGGAAGCAACCTGTGCCAAAGTGGCTCTCTCTTTCCATCTTCTGCCTGTGCAGATGAGAATGGTTTTGTTTTCAGAGAGAATGGTACTGGGATGGCCTGCCACTCTGCACTGAGGACCCCATTTGGTTGTAGTTGTGTGAAGAATACTGAGAGTTGTTTTTGTCCCTTGTGCTTAGCTCATATATATTATTTCAACTTTTGCACTTGAAACAGCTGAGACCTGTGTTTTTTTATTTCCTTATTTGTTCTTTTAGCACCTACAATGAGCCAGAAGTGTGCTGGATGCTATGTAGTCAGAAGTAAGCAAGACAGGCAGGACTCTGTGTAGATGGAGTTTGTATTTCAGGAATGTGGTGGTGGTGAGACAGAAGAACAAAATAATGAATGAGGTGATTTTACATGGTCTTTCAGTTAACTCAGGGAGAGGTTCTACTTCAGACAGGGTAGTCAGAGTTCTCTGAAAAAGTAAGATTTTAGGTGGAGGAATTGATGCAGAGGGAGCAAGTAGCAAGTGAAAAGTCCTTGAGGTGGATGGCTTAGAGTTTTTTTAAAAATTTCATGCGAATTTCCAAACGTGTACTCATTCTAAGTTTCAACAATTATCAGTTCATGTCATATCTTATTTCATTGAGTAATCTTTCTACCCTCCCCTCCCCTCATATAATTTTAACATCTTAATGTTTTCTAGACATCACAGAATTTTATTATCAAATACTTCAATATGTGTACCTAAAAGATAAGGATTCTTTTAAAAATATACCAGAACACTATTATCATAACTAGAAAAAACTAACAATGGTCTGTTAATATCCAATATCTAGTCTGTGTTCACACTTCTAGTTGTCTCATAAATATTTTGCCAGTTATCTATTATCACAATCGTGGAGCATAACAAGAAGAATATTCAAGAACACACAGAGTCTGTGGATCAGTGGGGTGGTGCTGTGGCTCTAGTCAGGGCTTGGAGGCCTCTGCGACCAGCTGTAGCTGGCCTGGGTGATGCTGTGAACTTGGGTGGGTCCTCTCACATGGTTAGGGATTCTGTTGCTGTCATGATTTTGTCCCACTTCTCTTTTCCTCCAGCAGGCAGTCTTGGGCATGTTTTCATAGTGAAAGTAGTGGTTTAAGGGCAAAGCCCAATTTTACAAGAAGGCAAGTGGGAACAAGTGCTGCTTTTTAAACCTCTTCTTGCCTCTTCTTTCCTTACTTCGGCTAAACTTTTCATTGGCCAAAGTAGAGCTGTTCTAATCAATTCTGTTGCTGTAACAAATATCTGAGATATTTGTTCAACTTACAAAGAAAAAAGCTTTATTTTGGCTTACAGTGTCAGAGTTTCAGTCCACAATCCATTGGACCTCTTGCTTTGGGCCTGTGGTGGCATGCCATGGTGGGAGTAATGGCAGAGCAAAACTGTTCACCTCATGGCCAAGGAGATGAAGGAGTGGCTGGGGTACCATCATTCCCCTGAAGGGCAGCTTTATTAATAGATTGATGAAGTCTCACTTCATATACACAAGAGCCAACCAAGAAGAGTAGTATTTTACCTTATAATTTGAAGTCTTCCTTCTCCCTTTCCCTGTTTTATCTCTGTTACATAGGTGTTACCCCAGGATTTTGCTTTATCATTATCTGGGGAAACTATTTGATCTCACCTTTTTGGATCTTTTTGGATCTCATATCTTTATCTTCTTTGATTTACTTTCTCATTTTGATAGAATGCACTCTCCCATACTTTCTTTTTTTATTAGATGAATATGGAGTTACAATTGAGGGGGAAACTTTATCAAACATTCAATAACAAATGTATATATACTTAGTTATCCAGGGCTAATGCCATTCCATACCTTTTGTTTCCTTCTTAAGAAAGGAAACAAAAGATGTATATTTTACCTTCACAATTAATTTAATTCTAATTAGGAATTATTTCCCCTTAGAATTCTTTTTTTAAAAGAGAGAGGGACAGTGAGAGAGAGAGAGAGAGAGAGAGAGAGAGAAAGAAAGCATCAACTTTATTTAGTTTTTTATGTGTCTTTCGTTGCTCTGAAACTTCATTGTGTACGTGGTGCAGGGGTTTGAACTCATGCCCTGGTACATGCCGGGTAAGCACCGTAACTGCCAAGCCAACACCCCAGCCACTCCCATTAGAATTCTTAAGGGATTGATTTATCTTTTTCTAGTTTTGTGCAATATTTTTAGTTTTTTAATTAATGCTGTATCGTTATATATAATATTGGAGTTCATTTTGACAAGCATGGAATATAATCTGCTCTAATTTAGTCCCCAGTATGTCCCCTTTCCCTAGTCCAGTGCTATTTTGATTCCTTATCCTTTGTGTGAAAGTTGAGTTTTTTTCTTAAAAGGTTATAAGATCTCATCTTTTTAATTAGCATTTGGTGATTTCACAGCAATATGTTCAGTGTTGATTCTCTGTATTCCGGTAACTTTTCACAGTGCTTACAGGTAAACTTTGATGGTTTACTTTTTTCTGCTTTCTTCTCTTAGAATTTCCATTATTGGGATTTTGGACCACCTGGGCCTGTTCTTAATTTCTTATGCTTTTTCCTCCCAATTTAATCTCTTTTTCATTTTTTTTTTTGTATTTTCCGGGACATTTCTTCACCCTCATTTTCATGTTTTATTGTGCTTTTCATTTCTCCTGATTTTTTGAATTTCAGAATTTCCTTTTGCTTTATTTATTGAGATACAGTTAACCTACCATAAAATTCACCATTCAAAAATATATATATATATGTGTGTGTGAAATTCAGTGGCTTTTAGTATATTCCCTAGGATAAGTGACCATTACCACTATTGAACATTTTATTCATTCCCAAAAGAAATGTGTAGGCATTAGTCATTCCCCATGGTCTTTGCCCCTGAACCCCTGGGATAACTGGGAGTTAAACTCACTAATCTGCTTAGAAGATTAGAACACTAATCTAATTTCTGCTTCCATGGATTTGCATATTTTGGGCGTTTCCTATAAATGGAATCATACAATATGTGGCTTTCTATTTTTGGCTTCTTTCACTTAGCATAATATTTTCCATGTTGTAGTATGTGTCTCCTTTTATTTTCTGAGTGTTCATTTTTCATTGAAGCATTATTCTTCTATCTTTGAGTGTATTAATAATAATCTAAAATATTTTTATCTATGTGTATATTCTCCATTTTCCCCAGTTTACTTCTTTCTGTTTGTTTTGGTATTTGCCTTTTATGTTAGATGTTTCCAAGAATAATGTTTGTCACCTTCATTTTCTGGTTGGATTTAAATGTGAAGTCTAATAAAACTTAATGCACGCTCTGAGCAAGGATGAGATTGGTTGACTGGTTCATCCCATGGTAATCTGGCTGGGCTATATCCTTAGAGAATGCTTGACGGAGTTCTTTCAGGTCCCCCTTCCTAATAAGCAGATTCTCCAGCACCAACTCTCCCACTTTTCTGCTTGGGAAAAAGCCAAACATATAAACCTTTAATTCATTCACAGGTTTTCCTTATGGAACCCTCTAACCATGGCTCCCATCTCCCAGCCCAGAGACTTTTGTTTCCCTTTCTCCAGGCTTCTGCCACAGAGGGAGGAGCAGTCTTGTGGGAGCGTAACTGCGTCTTGCATGGACTTTCAGCCTGTCTTCCTGTGTCTGGCCTTGTCTTCATCTCAGGTGTCAGGGTACACAGGTATTCTGCTGAAGTCTTGCTTCTCCAAAGTCAGTTACCACTTGACCATCTGCTTTCTACCTCATAATGCTTTGCTGGTTTTACCTATTCTCTTGATCTTATTTCTTTTCCCTTGTGAATTTGTACCATTTATACAGTTCTTTTAATATCATTTCAGTGGGATGCCGGAAGAGTAAAGACCTAAATGCATGTGTTAAACCCATCATGTTTAACCAGCAATAATTATAACAGCATAAAAAATTTATTAGTTGCCAGCACTGTGATAACAA
>PVKS010040514.1:0-16582 GCA_004027875.1 Aplodontia rufa
CACACACACACACCACACACCACCTCTGAGTTCTTATCCTCCCTAGGAACAGGTACTGAATATGCCAGTGCGTTTCCATTTTTTTTTTCAGTGCAGCCGGCGACCTCCTGGCACTGTTTCCTACCCTGGGTTTCTCTGGGTGACTTGAAGGGCCCCCTGGACCGTCTCTCTTTGCACACAGATGCGGAACGCACTCCTTACAGTTAGCTTTGGCTCAGCGATGCCTCTGCGTTTTGAGTGCTTGCTGGGCTTGCGCAAGGATGCGGGTAGTGACCCCAGGGCCACGCACACAACTTAATGTTGAGGACTCAAAGCCCAGATGAAAAAAATGAATGAAGTTTGATTCTCTTTTTTCTCTCTCTCATTGTCTCCTTCTCTCTTGAAAAAGAAAAGAAAGAAAAAAAAAAAAAAGCCAGGCATATAAATGAAATCCTCCCCATGATATAGGTCTTCTGCATTAAAAAGAAACTAAGAGGACAAGCAGCCACCAGAGGGCCCCCTAGCACATCCACAGTAAAGCCAGACTTGGCCGCACCTCTAAAGTTTGTGTTCCTCCTCTCCTAACTGGGGCTGACATTGGTGGCCACGCAGTTCCCCGAATGGTGTGCTTGGCCCAGACCGAAGCTAATACGAGGCTGTAGTCTCCCACCCGAGGCCTCAGCCAGCACAGCGAGGAGTGGGCCCAAGTGGGCCCTGAAGAACTCACTTGAATCCGCTTGCAGGGACCTCACACAGATCAGGCCCGCACCCCTCTCAGTTTGGTCAAGCAGCACAGCTAGGCAGGAAGGGTGGCACGCACCTGGAATCCCAGTGGCTAGGGGCTGAGGCGGGAGGATGGCAAGGTCACCAAGACAGCATCCCAGGGGGAGGGAAGTAGTCTCCAGCTGCTGAGGAAAAGAATGTGCATTTCCACAAATTGTCTACATCCTTCCAAATATCATCTAGCCTTCGGTTTTTTGGGGTATTGCATTTTGGAGGTAATTGAGAGGCACCCAAATTCTATGACGAAGGGGATTTCTCTTACTTTCTCCATCCCCTCCACAGCCAAAAAAGTTTCCCCCCCTTTGTAATTCAACATTCTTTCCCTCTCCACATATTTTACCTCTTCTTATTTAACCTGTTATAACATTTGTATGGTTCTCGCATATAAATAAAATAAAGTCTTTAACCTAGGATCATTTTTTATATCTATGCGAGATTTATAATTTCCCCTTTTTCTGAGAATTGTCTTTTGGCCATGGCCAAAAGTAGAGTCACTGTGATGTTAAAGTAGTTGAAGTGGCTGGGCACCCTGCTGCGTGCACGGAATCCCAGCAACGCAGGGGCTGAGTTAAGAGGATCATGGCAAGTTGGAGGCCAGCCTCAGTACTTAGCAAGTATTCAAGCAACTTAGCCAAACCCTGTTTTGAAACTGAACAATCGAAAGGGCTGGGGATGTGGCTCAGGGGTAAAAACACCTGTCCATTCAATCCCCAGTGTAAAGATTACAGAGAAAAGTGTAAGGAAAGAAGCCAGTGGAGGAGATAAAAAGAGAGGGGCAGGTGGCTCACAAAGAAAAAGGAGACCCAAGAAAGGGATGGCCTGAGAGGTTTCTCATTGGAGAAGAATGTGAAAAATTGAGCAGTGTGAGCAGAGAAAAAGGTTTGGAGGAGCGGTACCCAGTCTGGAAGAGAAGCCTGTGTTAGAAGAAAAATTTAGAATCCATAATGTGGGGTATTTACAATCATAGGTCTGCAATACTGACAAGAATCAAAAGATAACTTTAAATTTCTTTAGTTAGGAAACAGTGTTGATGATCAACATAGATTTACTATTTGGTGTATAAATGCATCCTATTTATACAACAATGAAATGTTTATATGGTTAAAGCAAACAGATAGAAACCAAGTGGCCCTCCCATATCAAATACAATGCATAAAAGAGAGAACTTATTTCTTATTCTGCCTATATAAACTCCATTCTACAGACTTACATAATGCTCCACATATATTTAGGTGTTAACTAAAAGCATTTATTGAATCAGTTATTTAAAAGACTTTAAAACAGGTACAAGCTTTAATTCCTTGAAGATTTAGCTTTTCCTATATAAATAAACCTATCAGGAAGAATTATCTTGACAGATAAGAACAGATAAATGTCTTTAAGAAACCCTTGTTTTATCAGTACATTAATATTTAACCTTAGGAGGAACCTTAAACAACTTTAACTGATTGTGCCGATTATATTTAACTTAATCATACACACATTTTAGATTTACCCTCCACAAATCTTCAGCAATTTACTTAGACACTATAGCTTGCTTACTTTACCAAGCAAAATGATTTTTTTAAAAATCCAGAAACTGTGAGATCAGATGCAGATGGCCAAAAAAGGAGTCAGACTAAGCGCCTGAGCAAAGCTTTTATTCGGATTGGCTCTCTAGTGAGGTTCACTGGTCTGCCAGAGTGAGAGGGCTGGAGAAGTCACATGTGGCCCTGACTGGGTGGCTTTTTTTTTTTTTTTTTTAAAGAGAGAGGGACAGTAAGAAAGAGACAGAGAGAATCCATTTTATTTAGTTTTTCATGTGGCTCTCATTGCTCCGATACTTCATTGTGTACATGGTGCTGGGGTTTGAACTTGTGTACTTGCTCATGCTGGGCAAGCACTGTAACTGCTGAGCTGCTGCTCCAGCCTCTGAGCAGCTTTTTTTATAGTCCAGGACAGTCAGGGGAAGGCTTGAGGTTTCAGTGTCTTCCTGGGGTTGGTGAAAGATGCCGCTGATTGACAGGTGGGTTCCAGGTGCCATCGGGGTTTACCTGCCAGTGTCTGTTTGGTTGTGCTTTGGTGCATGTGGGCTGCGATGCCCTGCCCCCATACAGCCACCTGAAACTAACATCCCAATCTTTTTGGTTATATAGGGTGCTGATTTCCATCTGGCTACTTTCTGCTGTTTTTGGGGCATTGTGGGGAGGGGAAGGTTTGGGTGTTGGTTAGGTAGGGAGGCAACTGTAAGGGTGCAAGAGCATTTGGTCGTATGTTACTCTAGTGACCTTGATCATGTGATTTTGGGCAAACTTGAGGAGACAGGGAGTCCCATTACTAATATGGGAGTAAGGATGGGTGTCAGCCAGGTGACAAGAGTGGAGTTCAGCCACCCTGGCCAAGGGTCATTTAATAGCTGCTGCTCACTTAGATGTCTGAGAGTTTCGATGTTCTTCTTGACCAGTCCAGTTTCATTGATGTAGTACAAGCATTTCTCTTTTAGGAATAGACATGCTCCCCCTTTGTCCACTGTCAGGCGGTCTAGTGCTTGGCAGTTCTGTAAGGAAACTTGGGCAATAGATGTTTTTGTCTTTGTAGGGAGGCCAGGGAGGCAGCAGATGTCTCTACTACCTCTTGGAGTTGCTGTTCTAGTCTCTGGGTGGCAGTGGCTGTGTAACCAAGTCCTCTTGCCCACAACCCAGAGGCAAAGGAGAGTCCAACTACTATTGGTAGGAAAATGGCTTGCTTCCCTAGGGAGAGGATTCAGAGCAAGCCAGGTTAATTCAGCTTCACTATATAGTGTCAGTGGAGGAACTAAAGTGGAGGGCACACAGAAAGCAAAGGGCATATTGGAATCTAATTTTTTTTTGTCAGGGTGCCATTAATTACACCAGGAAAAGAATCCTGGAGGAGCAAACACTGATTCGATTGCCAGGTATTGGGGTAGAGGAAGTGTGACAGCAAGAAAAGTTGTTTGAGGAGTTGTGAAAAAGGGGAACCCCCTCCAAGGGTGGAGAAGGGGTCCCTTGAGGTGTTGAGGAAGTGTTAAGGAGGGCACTAATAGGATCAGCAGTTGGGGGTGTGTGGTCCAAACCTGCACAGGGAAAGCAGTCTGTGATGTTGTTGACCTTGGACAAATTGAGAAGTTGAAGCCCTTGACGTATCAGGGTGAGCCACGAGAAAGGGTTGACACTAGGATGTGTTGAGCTGGCATTGAATCTCCTTTTCCTGCTCTTGGATGGTCAGGTGAACTTGAGGAACCACCTGAGTGTAGTCTCCAGATTCTTAGTGAAGCCATGGGAAGCTTGGCCCCTGACCGTGTTATGACTTTGAAAACATTGGCAAAGTTGTTAGAAACGTAGCATGTAGCTTTTAAAATGGCTATCTATCCTTGGTCTGTATTCCCATGTGATTCTGTAAAACAGTTCACTGTTGAGTGTTAACTTCTATCTGGTAGAGATATTTCCTTTGGCTGTGTAACCTCCCAGTTTCATTTACCTTTGAGATAACTAATAAGCATGCTTCTCAAGTAATTTTTAAAAAAAGCCATCGTCTCTGTTGCTAAATGTCCATGTAGGACTGACCTCTGGTTATACTCTCCTGCCAGGTGTATAAGACCAACTTGATCAGAACTGATCTTGTTCCTATCTATTGCTAAAAGTAAGTTGAGATTTTCCAGGGTCATTCTTGGGGAACTTGTGAAAGGACTCTTGGCTCTTCTACCAGTTGTGCCATCTGCCAGGATAGATCAGAGTCTTGCTGAACACATGTGGCTTTGCTTGGAAGCATCTGGGACATCTCCCTTCAATGATCATCCTCATTGCAGAATGTTAATAGATTGGCTTTCTGTTCTTTAGGGTCACTTGATGCCCCTGAACGGAGGTCATGTTACCCAGAATTGTCAAGCCTGAAGGGACATCCTATTTTCCCCTGAGTTTTGGCTGACCAGCAGGGCAAGGGCCCAAAATATTGACTTTTTCCCTAACCCTTTAACTGCCTTAACTTTGGTATCCTGGTTTTGGTGTTAAACATCTAGCAGGCCGGTTTCACCAGTCATAAAATGAGAGCAGTCTCTCTGAATATATATTTAGGAAACAGTGTTAATGATCAGAAAAATCCTTAGTATAAGGAAACAGATATATAAGCCAGGTTTTCATATGGCAGTGTGGCCTTTCTATGTCAGATACAATACATAAAAGAGAGCACTTGTTGATTACCTTGCCTGTAAATCTACATAAACTTTCATCTTACAAACTTTTACATAACATTTAGATAAAGCTTGAACACTTATTTGACCTTAAGAGAAATCTTAAATAACTTTAACTGATTGTGCTGATTATGTTCAACTTAATAATAAACAGACCTCTGAGATTTATCCTCCACAAACCTGCAACTTACTTAGACACTCTATACTTCATCCAGGAGCATTTATTTTATTCTAATTTCCATATTAAAGTATATTTTTATATCTATAACCTTTTATATCTCTTTCCTATTTGTTGATCTTTTCTTAAAACTGCATTCTGACACAATCTTTATAAAAATGTTTGACTTTTTCAATTACTCCTTTTAATAGAAAATATTTTGTTTACATATTTTGTTTATAGTACTTCAATTGAAATAGTTGAAACCTTTTGTACTCTTTGTATATAATTACATCTGTTAGAATTTTAACTTAGTAATCTTGCTTTTGGTGAAGACCCAGAAACAAAGCAATCTTAAGCTCATTTTACCATTTATCAACAATTTAAATTACATTTTGGAAAAGAAAGCACATGGGGTAAAAGAGTGTGCCCCTTTGATAGAATTAAGCCATGAAAGGAGATTAAAGTGGAGAAGGAGCTTCCATGTGTGATCAATTGGCTTTCAACTATTTCTGGAGACACTGCATTTACAGCAGGGAGTAGCCCTGATCAAAGAATTAGGGTGCTACTAAGAGGACCTCAGTTTCTTGACTGAGTGGATTGCCATGAAAGGAAACTGAAGATTAGAGTAGCATTCTTTCTGCTACAGAGAGCAATTGATGAGTCTTACTATAGCAAACCCTTTCCCTTTAGTCTAGAGTCTGGCAGCCATGTGGCTGACAGGGTCCTGATATTTTTGATAGAGAGAGTTCATAAGATGGAGTAGAGAACTCCTGGAAAAAAAAGTGATAGAGCAGTTGTTCATTTAATCATGATTCTGAAGATCTCGGGTAAATCCCTGTAAATATAACACAGGGTGGCTGGGTGGGTTCTGTTTTGTAAATTGGAGGAATGAAATTCATGAACACAGGGTCAGACAGAGCAAAGTAATAGGATTTAGATTGACAGAAAGGAAGAAGAATTCCCACAGAGGGAGGGGTCCCAAGAGATGGATCCCTTGAGGGGTTTTTCTTTGAAGAGAAGAATGTGAAAAGTTGAACAGTTTGGACAGAGAGAAGATCTGGAGTAAAGGTGTCAGGCCTGGAGTGGAGGACTGGACATAGGGAACCTCAGACCATTTGCCATTGCAGTGGAGAGTGTTTAAGATCTCTGAGAATTTGGGAGTCGAATGTGCCATTTTGGGGCCTGTGACTGTTATTGTCCAGCTTGTATTGGGGCCAAACAATATTACAGAAGAACACCAGTCTTTCAGGTTTGACTGTGTCTTGGAGACCCAGCGTCTGGATATGCTTGGGAAGGCACTCCAAGGGGGTGTCTCATGGAAGCTTTTGTGGGATTTGTCCTATGCTAGATAAGATAGTGTGAGGAGGGCCCCCAAGGACACTGGTGGAGAGAAAGCCAGGAATCTGGAAGAGTTGGAGGGAGTCACTCACCCAGTAGGTTATGGCCTGTGGTGGATGTGATTTCCAGCAATGTGAATGGTCCTTACTGGAGATGCCAGAGGGAGAGATGGTGGAGAGAGGGAGAAGGAGAGACAGAGAGAGGGGGGGAGAGAGAGAGAGAGAGAGAGAAATATCAACCTGGTGGAAGTCAAGAGAAGGTCCAGATGAACCATCCTTGATGGGAATCTAGGATCTTTGAGAAAGAGTTAAATAGGAGAATGGTGTCGACTATTTTTGATTGAAAAGTGTCCCTTACCAAAGGGTTGATATGGGGAAGGGGGAGGGGTGTTAGAGACTTGGGGAATGGGGCACAGTGTTTGTGCTGGCATGAATGAGATATATGGTAGTTGTTTGTAAGGGAGGAACAGTAATAGAAGCTTTGAGTTTGTGGAGCAGTTATACATGGAAAAGGGGACCTGAAGCTGGACAGGGCTCTCAGTTCCTGCCACCTCATGGAGAGGAAACATATCGAGGTTGGGAGTTGTGGGGTTTTGAAGGGGTAATTGGAGGGGAAGGAAGAGACGGTGGGGAGGGTGGAGGGTGATTGGCTTGGGGAGGGGCTGAGGGTGGAGATTGGGTGGGCTAGGACTATTAGGAGGATTGGCCTGAGTAAGGAGGGGGAGGACAGGAGGGTGGAGCTGAGAGAAGTTCAAGTGGATCTGAAAATAAGAAAGAAGATGCAGGAGAACAATGGGGGGAGAGGTGTGGGCCTGTCCCTGGGGAGGAGAACTTGGGCCATAGAGCAGGCAGAGCAAAGGGGGAGGGAGACAAGAGCACAGATCCCCAAAAAGCCTGAATATAAGGCATTCCTGACCATTTCCCCTGTCTGGTGATAGTAATTGTTCAAATCAGTGAGGATTTGAAAGTCAAAGTTCTGTCTGGAGGCCATTTTGAGCCATTGTCTAAAAACGTGCTGAGGCCAGGCCACACTTGAGTAAAATACCAGCCGCTTGCTGTGTAAGTCTTGGGTGAGTCTTAATTTAGTAAAATTAAAGTATAGACAGCCCAAAGGAGTTTTGGGTCCAAGGAGGACTCATTGTTTCTCAATGACCTTTCAGTATTACCTGGAGAGTGAATAGGAACAAAGAGAGGTGTCTCAAATTCTGATTGTGTTCACCTGAGAAATGGAGGGTGGGGGGAAGCTGGGGGCTGGGACATTTTCTCAGTCCACTGGGGCCCAAATGGGATGGGGGCTAGCCAGGGCTGGGACATCTCCTCAGCCTACTGGGTCCCAAAGGGAGTGGTGGGGGTCTGGCACAGGAGCACAACTTAGGGGCAGATCCCTGTCATGGAAGGTGCAACCGGAAGGCCAAGGGAAATGCAAGGAACTTACCCCACTTCTATTGGTTTGGATGAGGAGAAGGATGGTGCAGGAGGTCCCTGGTCCACCTGCTGAGAGGGCTCATCTCCCTCAATGGGAAAGATCAAAAGACCCTCCAGGGTTTTGGCACCAAATGTAAGATCAGCCGCGTGTGACCAAAAAGGAGTCAGACCAAAAGCGGCTGAGCAAAGCTTGATTAAGGATCGGCTCCTGGAAGAGGTTCACCTGTCCGCCAGAGTGAGAGGGTCGGAGAAGTTGCATGTGGCCCCAGCCAGGCGGCTTTTTTATAGTCTGGGACAGGTGGGGGAAGGCTTGAGAATCCAGTGTCCTCCTGGGGTTGGCTGGAGACTCTGCTGGTTGACAGACTGGTGCGAGGCGCCATTGGGGTGTATCTTCCAGTGTCTGATTGGTTGTATTTTGGCACACACGGGCTGGCTGATGCCCTGCCACCATCCAGCCGCCTGAAACCAACCTAACAGAAACATTTATAGAAAACAACATTCTATTGATTGACTACCTAGAAAAACATGTGGGCTAGTAATCTTAAACGCATCTTTACTCTTATCTGCTTATCCAATTTAAATTGAACCTTTGTTTAAGTCAAGTCATGTGAACTAAAAGTCATTTGGATTCATTTCCATCCCTCTTTTTTTAAAAAATTTTTGAGCACTCATTTATAAGCCAATTTGGTATCATGTTGACATAACATACACAAACATGCACATACAATATGGGTGTGCATACATACTTAAATAAACACCAGGATTTTAGAGCTTTGAATAACTGACCTCAGGAAAGGCAGAGGCCAAAAACAGCTTCTGAAGAAAAAAGACTGAAAAAAATATATTTTGATCAAAGGTGAATTTCACCACAGAAACCATGAGCTCAAAAAATGCAGAAGTTAAAAAAAAACCAAAAAGAAATAGCAGTCTTTTCATTTTCCTTCCTCATGCCCTACTGGAAAAAAGGGGGAAGCTGTAGGAAGTAGGGCATTCCCCAATGTTCCTAGGTGTGCCACCCGTTACACAGATTTAATTCCAGCATCTTAAGCCAATACCTGCATTGCCCCAGGCAAATGCAAACAGATCCCCTCCAGTGATCTAGCACAAGGGAGGAAATAAGCAGAATTTTGGACTAAAAGAGTAAGCTGTTGGGGCTGGAGTGGTGGCTCATTGCTTTCTGCACTTGCCTCACATGTGCAGGGATGCAGGTTCAAACCCCAACACCATGTACACAACAAAGTGTCTGAGCAACAAAAGCAACATGAAAAACTGAATAAAATTGATTCTGTCTATCTCTCTTAAAAAGAAAAAATTAAGGGGCTGGAGCAGTGGTTCAGCTGTAATGGCGCTTGCCTGGCATGCGGAAGTACGCGAGTTCAAACCCCGGCACCCACGTACACAACTAAGTGTCAGAGCAACGAAAGCCATGTGAAAAACTCAATAAAAATTGATTCTCTCTGTCTCTCCCTCTCTCTCTCACTGTCCTTCTCTCTTAAAAAAATAAAAAGAGTAAAACGTCTTTTAGGTCCTACAGCCCATGGCTTGGATTTAAAATTGCCATTTCTTTTTTTGCTTTCCTAGGATTATCGTCTCAAAATTTTAACATGTAACCTAGAGGGTTATCTGGGGAATTTTGATCTTTTCATTTGCTGGCATCTTCTTTCACTAGAGTTCAATTTTTACTTCTCATTCCCCCCACTAGGTATGGTCTTATGTTCCTGAATCCAAAGAATTGTAGCTTATAGCTTAACTCTTGAATGGAGCTTCCTTATGTCCATACCCCAGCTGCTTCCTCTGTTTCCAGCTGGCTCCCCTCCCAGGCTACCAGCACTGCGAATTGGAAGTTTGCAAACTCACTTCATGTCCCAGACATGTCTCAGGCACACTCATATAACCCCCGGGTTGTCCCGACCACCAAGGAAGTACTAATCTCTTAAACCCCAAGATTGTCCTACCATTGGTCCATGCCTCAAGTTTCCTGGTCCCTGTGGTACTTGCTTGGGCCCTCTCCCTGCATTGGTGATCCACTTCTGATTCCCATAAGATCTTGAGTCCTTGTCAGTCTGAGAGCTCACAGTTCCCTCCCTGACTCCAAGACCACCACAACTAGGCAGTGGGATATGTCTCATCTAAAGAGGGGGTGATCCTGTGAGTCTCCCAGATGATGGATGGAGCCCCACATTGGACGCCAAATTGTTATAAATAAAATTATTAAAAATTGGGGCTGGAGTGGTGGCTTGGAGGTTAGGGTGCTTGCCTGGCATGCGCAAGTACATGAGTTCGAAGCCCAGCACCATGTACACAACAAAATGTCGGAGCAACAAAAGCCACATGAAAAACTAAATAAAGTTGATTCTCTTTCTCTGTTCCTCTTTCTAAAAAAAAATTATTAAAAATCCTGAGGTGCTACAAGAAAATCAAACACATGTCCAGAAGTGGGTGGGTGAGCAAGATAGACTTTACTTCTGCAGAAGAGTGCACTCACAGAGGGGTTCTGATGAGCAAGCACACCTGAGTGGGCAGTCCACCTGCTTATATGTCCACCCTGACACAATCCTACCCTTCACTCTGGTGGAGGAGCTCAGAGGTATGGTTTGCTCAATTGGCTAATATAAAATTGGGGTTGGTACAGGAAAGATCTATGGGTATAATGGGATATCTTATAAGGAGTTTAAAGATGGATTATCTCTGACCACATGGTTCCCAACCTAGATGACTACATTTTATATGTGAATCTTAAGATTACATTCTGAAAATGGACCATCAGACTTCTTATTTCTCACAGAAGTAGGGTTTATGTCCCCCAGAAACAAAGAATGAAATTGAGGGACACTGAGGCAAGCAGAGCAGCAGATTTTATTTAAGAAAATAACAGAAAGCAAAGTATAGGGAGCAGAGCAGACTTCCCCGAGTGGGAGAAGGGAGCAGAGCTGAGGAGGGGGTGGGAGTCACCCTTTGTATAGTTTCATAGCCATTGTTTTCCTCCCCCAGCCTGGGAGCCTGGGCACAGAAGTTGTGGTTAGTTCTAGTCTTTGGCCTGTGCCTGCAAGCATCCTTAGAAGGAAGCAGAGCCTGTGTTAGCAGAAGGGAGTGTCTGCATTGGGACCCTCCTTGTGGACCCTCCTTACGAGCGCTGGGGATGTCAGATTGATATGCATATCTGTTCATTAGCAGCAGTAGATGCTCTTTGTCCTCTCAAAGAATGGGCTTCCTCTTTTTATTTTCTTTTTTTTTAAGAGAGGGATGATGAGAGAGAGAAAAGACTAATTTTATTTGATTTTTTCATATGGCTTTTGTTGCTCCCATACTTTGTTGTGTATGTGGTGCTGGAGATCAATCCCATATCCTTGTGCATGCCAGCCAAGTGCTGTAACTGCTGAGCCACTGCTTGAGCCCATACTATTTTCTTCTTGATTGACCCAAAATTCCTACTATACTTTTTCTCCCAGTCTCAACATGTCTGACAGGTAACCCATATCCAGAATTTAAAGAGAACTCCTAAAATTCAACAATAAAACCTCAAACAACCCAATTTAAAAACGGACAAAAGACTTGAATAGATATTTCTCCAAAGAAGAAATACAAATGGCCTATAAGTATGTTGGAGACTAAGCCCAACATGATGCCAGAGAAAAGAATTAGTGGTAAACAACTCTGTAAGGGGCCCAGCTGGCTTGTAAAAGAATTGGTGGTAAACAACTCTAAGAGGCCCAGCTGGCTTGTAATTAGCAAACTGCCTGACCGCGTGACTAAGCTATTTGGCCGCTCATTTGTTACAATTGGTTGAATGTGTTTGCACTGTATCCCTATTGGTTGTTGTAACAAATAAATACTGGGCATATGGCGACAGAGAGAGATGACACTAGTGAGAGGAGACCTTTCCATGCAGGCGGCAGAAATGAGACAGAGAGTAGCCACTAGTCAGAGAAGCAGCAGCGGCAGAGACAGAGGAGCAGCAGCAGTAGAGGCAGAAGAAGAAAACCCTAACATGCAGGCAGTAAGAGAGGAAGAAAAGCCTTGGCAGTAGAAACAGGGACTCTAAAGAGAGAAAGTGTGAATAGCCTTGACTCTAAATGTAAAAAGCCTTGCCTCTTGTGAAGAGGAAGGAGATGTAAAAGCCTCTAGTGAGAGGAGATGTATGTAAAGGCCTTGCCTCTAAAAGAGAGCAGGCGGAGAAGGAAGTGCTTGGAGGCCTCTAGCCGCGATAGAGGGAGAAATGAAGCGCTTGGCGAACACAGGGCCGGTGGGTCTACGTCATTCCCAGTCAACCGCCGATTGAGAGCCGTCCAGTTTCTGCCGGCTGGGACTGGACATAAGTACATGAAAAGATGCTATGCATCATTAATCATTAGAAAAATGCAAACCCAAATCTATAATGAACTACCACTTCATACCCATTAGGATGGGTACTAAACAACAGCCACCACCCAGAAAATAATAAGTGTTGTCCAGGATGGGGATACATTAGAATCCTTGTACATTGCTGGCAGGAAAGTAAACTGATATAGACACTGTGGAAAAGCATTTGGAGGTTCCCCAAAAATTAAACATAAACTGAGGGTGATGGTGTTAACTTTTAGTCTCAGCGACTGGGGAGGCTGAGGCAGGATAGCAAGCTTGAGGTCAGACTCAAAATAAAAAGTAAAAAGTGATGGAGATATATCTCAGTGGTGGAGTGCCCCTGAGTTCAATTCCCAGCACATAAGCTTGCACGAAATTAAATGTAGAATACCATGGGATTCAGCAATTCCACTTCTGGGTGTGTAATAGTATTATATAGCCCTTGTTCTGCTGCTGCAATTTATTTTTAAAATGGACATGTTTCTTTCTGTTCCTCTCTCTTTCTCCTCTTCCCTAATTTCTCCTTTTCCCTAATCTCAGGGGAAATAGGATGACCTTTCTTCCCCATCGTATGCAAAGTTATATGTCCTTGAGGACACATCCACCATGGGAACCAAGTAATTCAGAAATGGGGATGGTACCAGAAGATCTAAGAAATGACTCTCCAAATTAACAAGTGAATCACACCCCCACCCCAGAGAACGTGTGGAATTTAGTCTTTGAATCACCTCTTTAAAACCCCCTGTTCCGTGAGAAGCCTAACTATTTACAGGCAGGCAGAGAAACTCAGAAATTTCAAAAATTAATATATATGTATGTGCTCACTGCCAATTATAGCATGTGGGTGTTACAGAGGAGACATGAGATTGGGGAATGGATGGAGGGGGGATCCTGAATTAGGATTGGCCTTAACTTACTATGTCAATGTCCTTGTATGCATGAATAGGCAACAATTCCCTTCAATATGTAAGACTATGTGGAACAAATAAAAAAAAAAATAAAAGCCCTCTGTTCCTCCTGATAGGCAGAATCACAGCCCTTGGGATAGGAGTCCCCTGTGTTTTCCCTTTGCTAGCAACATAATACAACTTCTTTTTCTTTTATTTCCAAATCCATGTCCTTGTTATTGGATTGGCACCAGGGATAAGGAGAGAGCTTTCATTAATGAGTATGTATTCAAAAGAATTGCCATCAGGGACTTGAAGAGTTATTTGTTCATCTGTTCATAGCAGCATTTTTAACAGTAGCTAAAATGTAGAAGCTGCATAAATGTCCAATGACAGACATTTGCACAAAATGTGTCTCTATATACAATAAAAAATTATTCAGCCTTAACAAAGAATGAAATTCTGGTGTATAACACAACATGGATGAATCTTGAGAACATTAAAGTTAAAAAGTATTTGTCAGCATAAGACAAATACTGTATGATTCCATTTTATCGGGTACCTGTAATCAAATATATAGAGACAGAAAAATAGAATAGTGGGGACTGAGGGAGAGGGGAGTGGGGAGTTATCGTTGAATGGGTACAGACTTTCAGCTTTGTAAGATGAAAAAAGTTCTGGAGATGATTGGAGGTAATGATTGTATAACAATGAGAATGTACTTCATACCATAGAACAGTATGTTTAAAAACAGTCATGGTGGTAAATTTTATGTTGTGTGTGTTTTATTGCCATAAAAATGGGGGAAGGAAACTATGAGCAAGGGCAGTCCCAATTCCAAAAGTTTCAGATTCCTGTTTCCTAGAATCTTTCTAGTAGCTCAGGGACATGGAATTTTTTCAGACCAGTGGTTCTCAAACTTGAGTGTGAGAGCTGGTTAAAATACACACTGCTGGTGTGGAGAATCCTCAAAAAACTAGGGATGAACCCACCATATGATCCTGCTATTCCTCTCCTGGGTATTTTTCCACGGGATTTAAAATCAGCACATTACAGTGACACAGTGAAATCGATATTCATAGCAGCTCAATTTACAAAAGCTAAATTATGGAAACAACCCAGATGTCCCTCACTGGATGAACGGATCCAGAAACTGTGGTACATATATACCATGGAGTTTTACTCAGCAATTAGAAACAATGATATTGCAGCCTTTGAAGGTAAATGGATGGCTATGGGAGAAATTATGCTGAGTGAAATCAGCATAACCCAGAGAACCAAGGGTCGAATGTCTTCACTCATCTGTGGAGGCTGGAGCTAGACCCTGGCCATTGAGAAAGGAGGTCAGTTCTCATGTTTTAAATCCGGAAAAGGTGTAAGGATACAACCTAAGGCATTCATAGAGATATTTTGGGAAGGAGGGAGGGGGAGGGATAAGGGTGGGTAATTGGGGGCGCTCTTGGGGGTAAATCTGATATTCAGATTATATATATATATATTATTTTTTTCATTAGAAGCATGTTTGATTGTTCAACAAATAAATTTCTTAATAATAATAAAAAATCTGGATCCTGCCCTCAAGTTGGGAGCTAGGAGTTGGCATTCCTGGCAAGTTCTTGGGGGATGCTGCCAGCATGGCAAGCACACTTTGAGAGCTACTGTCCTAAAATTTCTTTAGTTAGTGTCCTATATTAGTTTTCTAGAGACATAGCAAAGTACCACAAGCTGCATGGTCTAAACAACAAACGTTCTCAAAGTTCAAGGTCTGAGATCAAGGGGTCAGCAGGGTCGGATCCACCCAAGGGCTGTGGGGAAGAATCTGTTCCCCTGCCCTCTCCCAGCTTCTGGCAGTTCATGGTAATTTTTGTCATCCTTTGGCTTGTAGGTGTGTCACTGTTATTTCTGCTTTCATATTCACATGGTTCTATGTCTAAATTTCCTCTTTTTATAAAGATATCAGTTATATTGGATTAGGGCCAAACTTAAAGACATTATCTTAACTTGTTCATACGCAAAGATCCAATTTCCAAATAAGACTGTATTCTGAGGTACTGGGGATTGGGTCTTCCTTATCTTTTTTGGGGGGACACAGTGCAGATGATAACAGATGTCATATTTTGTTTTCCCACTTGGCTGAAGGTTCTGTACCACTCAGTCACAGTGGATACTGTGAGTTAGAGCAAGTCTTGCTGTTGGGAGAATCTCTAGTTCTGTTGGCTCTGCTCTACTGAGCTAACTGAAGGAACAACTGCTTGTAAGAAAGTGACTCATGGGGGCTGGAGCGGTGGCTCGGCGGTTACAATGCTTGCCTGGCATGTGCAAGTACATGGGTTTAAACCCCAGCACCCACGTACACAACTGAGTGTTGGAGCAACGAAAGCCATGTGAAAATCTCAATAAAAATTGATTCTCTCTCTCTCACCGTCCTTCTCTCTCTTTTTTTTAAAAAGGAAATTAGTAAATGGAGGAAAGGATGTGGAGAAAAAGGAACACTTTCACACTGTTGTAAATTGGTACAACCACTAGGCAAATCAATATGGAGCTTCCTCAAAAGACGGGGCATGGAGCCAGGCATGGTGGTGCAACTTGGGAGGAAGAGTCAGAAGGATCACAAGTTCAAAGCCAGCCTCAGCAACTTAGTGAGGCCCTGAGTAACTTAATGAGACCCTGTCTCAAAATAAAATACTAAAAGGGCTGGGGATGTGGCTCAGTGGTTAAGTGCTCCTGGGTTCAATCCCGGGTACCAAAAAAAAAAAAAAAAAAAACTAGTCATGGAACCAACACCACATGACCCAGCTATGTCACTCTCCAGTATTTATTCTGAAGGATTAAAGTCAATGTACTACAGTGATACATGCACACCCATGCTTATAGGAGCACAATTTATAATAGCCAAAGTATGGAACAAGACTACATGCATGTGGAAGTCAACAGATGAATAAATAAAGAAAATGTGGCATATACACTATGGAGTTGTATTCAGCCATAAAGAAGAATGAAGTTATGTCATTTATAGGAAAAAGGATAGAATTTGAGAATATTATGTTAAGCAAAATAGGCCAAATTTGGAAGGTCAAGGGTCATGTTTTCGCTCATGTGGAAGCTAGAGAAGAAAAGGAAAAGAAAGATGTGTCGCTCATGTGGAAGCTAGAGAAGAAAAGGAAAAGAAAGATGTGTGTGTGGGAATCTCATGAAAATAGAAGATATATCAGCAGAGTAGAAGAAAGGAGTGTGGAAGGAGGGGTGAAAAGTGGAAATACTGGGGAATGATATTGGCTGATGATTATATTGTGTGCACGTATGAATATGGAACAAGACCCACTATTATGTATAATTATAATGCAGCAATAAGAATATGAAGCACAGAGAAGGAGGAGGAGGAGGAGAGGAAGAAGGGGGAGAGGAGGAGGAAGAGGAGGAGGAGAGAGGGAAGAGGGGGAGAGAGGGAGGAGGGGGAGAGAGGGAAGAGGGGAGAGGAGGAGGA
>PVKS010040515.1:0-16580 GCA_004027875.1 Aplodontia rufa
GGTGTTCCCACCCAAACAAAAATGTCCATAATTAATCTAGTAAAGGATCACATAGAACGAACATCTTTATCAGAATAGAGTGCACGTTTGAATCAGTCAGCCTAGATATTGAAAGAAAGTGAGAGCCCATGAGGTCTTTGGGACAGTTTTTAAGAAAATAAAATGTGTACATATGGGCTGTTTCCATTTTCCTTCCCTGTGTCCATGTGGAGAGAAGAGAAAAATACCCAGGAGAATTAGGGTCCCTGGCCTGTTGTGTAGCTTCCTGAAGCTGAGTCCTTGTGATTTCAGGTAATGCCAGCATTGTCCCCAAAGCAGAATGTGGACCTTTTAAGTGTCCTCAGAGGTCCAGAACCTGGTACAGTCAGCTTTTCCAGACTCCCTTCCCAATGTCTTCTGCTTTATCTAGCCTTTAGGAGGAACTTACCCAGTGAGCAGAATCCCAGAGTGTAAGAAGATAAAGCAGCCCTTTCTACCCCATGAGGCTTGGATTTAAAAGCAACACCTTTTCCTTCCCTCTGGTCTTGAACCAGTTTGAATAATTGTTCATGCAAGTATAGCTGTAAGATGCTGTTACAGTTTATACTTCCCTTGGGAGCCAGTCATCTCTCCCTATCCTCCAACTGGAATTGTCAGGCTTGAGTCTTGAAAAAATATTAGGCATTTCTTCTCCAGGGTATGAAGGTCAAAGGGATCTCAGTGTATGAGTTCTTATGCCAGAGGGAATATTATGCATCTGAATGAAAGACAAGGTGGAAGACGGATCCCTTGGTGTCCTTCCATTGTTTGAATCAAATCATGTGTTCCTTGATCCCCTGTGGATCTCAAAGCTGTTGGCAACCACTACTTGAGACTTGCCTTGGACTCTTGAGTCAGTTGGAGTAGTTACCCTCACTAATGTGTCACTCAAAGTCTCCTTACTCAAAGTCTCCTTTATCTCTTGTGATCCTCAGGATGTGAGTGACCGTGTATTGAGGACTGGCTAGGTTTTGGACTAGTTAGATTAGTTGCACTTACTGACGCATTGCCTGAAATCTTTTTTCCTTTCTATCTTTTCCCTCTTTAAAAGAAGGAGCCTTGATTTTTCTGTACTGTGCCTACCCTCAATTAAGAAGATACTGTAGACAAGGTTGATCATCCCAGGGGAGACAGGCCAATAGCTTTCTCCACTATTGTTCTAAGGGAGAGACAAGTTTCCGAGGGCCATTAAGATGTTTTAAGATGTTTTGTAATTTAAATCTTTCTAAGTTGTGGCTGGTCTGGATTTGTGAGTGAAACCGTTCTTGAATGGCAGTAGAGTAGGTAAGTGTCTTTGTTTTGTTATTTGTGTTTGAGGATAAAGAGAATTGCAGAGACATATTCTTGTAGGTATAACCAGTGGTCGGTAGAGAATCAGGAGGTAATTTGTACATAATACTTTTCTGTCTGTAGCTTTGGAGAATAGTCTACCAAAGCTGGCAGATGGTCTGATCACAGTTGTTATTCTCGAGCTGGAGGTCTCAAACGGTGTGTTTCTTGGAGGCTGTATGTGACATATTTGACACAAAACTGCCTCACTCTGCAGTTTAAGGTTTTCCACTCTACTACACAGCTTTTGAGATTTATTTAGCAGCTGGTTACGAACTGGAGAACCCTACTGTGTGACACAGAAGTCATAATATTTTACATTGTGAATCAGACAGAAAAATTTATGTTACATATAGTATATGCTGTTTTTTTAAAGTGTTTTTTTAATTTTTTTTTAAGGAGAGGGACCCTGAGGGAGAGAGAAAGAGAGAAACAATGAAACAATTTTTATTTGGTTTTTCATGTGGCTTTTGTTGCTCCAAGACCTCGCTGGGTACATGGTGCTGGGTTTGAACTTGTGTACTTGCGCTTGTCGGGCAAGTGCAGTAACCTTGGAGCCACCACTCCAGCCCCTAGTATGTACTGTTTATGAGACAGATGTGTATAATACATGCCAAATGATGAAAATGCAAAGATACAGGCAACAGTGATCAAACCCTCAGTATATTTTTGTAGCAATAAATGCTGTTAAAAACTTGATGCTGGTCCCTGTGTTCAGCCTATTGGGATGGCTTGAATCTCTGTTTCCCAAACGGAAGTGTAATGAAGAAATTTAATTTACATCAATTATATTAATTAATTGTTCACATTGGTTTGTGTTTATACCACAGTCACAAGAATAATATGCAGAAATATGTGTTCAAATAAATTTTATGTGGTTATTTGTGATGATTGACCTGTTGCTGTGTCTATAGAAAAGTAAAAGTTGAAGACCTCCAGACTAACATGGTTTGTTAAATAAATTTCCAGGATTACTGTCGATGTAGCTTACTGATATTGCCACCAGAAGTGTGTTGCTGTTTTGGGTGACAAGGAATAGCCCCATGAATGTCTTTGAGGGTTGGTTACACAGTTTCTCTTTCTTCAATTTGGGGAAGTTTTGAAGCACCCAGTCAGTCCAGTCTGCTGTTTATTAATACATATTTTTGCAGCTTTGGCTTTGGAGTCATTTCTTTAAAATCATTCTGCTATTTAAGTACTTTGTCTTACAGACGCAAGCCGCCTTGTCGTTTCATAGCGGCTAATTATTAATAACCACTAAACAACTTTTTTTTCAACCCAGCTTTCTTTTTTTGAGAAGCTCAGACTGATGCCCTTTCTTTAATGCATTCCTAATAATTATATTAAGAATACAAGTTGTTCTTTTTTTTAAGAGAGAGAAACAGTGAGTGAGAGAGAGAGAATCAGTTTTTTATTTTATTTTTTTTTTCATGTGGCTTTCATTGCTCTGACATTTGTTGTGTACCTGGTGCTGGGTTTCGAACTTGCATCCTCGGGCTTGCCAGGCAAGCGCCGTAACCATTGAACCACCGCTGCAGTCCCCACAAGTTGTTCTTGATGTCTGTTTCACCTTCTTTAGAAATAGAATTTTAAACCAGGCAACGGCCATCTAGTGCTAGAAGTTTCTACATTTCTGATCAGTGGAGTGTAAGTGGATTTGTTTTATAATAACTTCCTTAGGAAATCTTCCTGAAGAGATTGTCCATTCTGTGTGTTTGTGGGGAATGAGGGATCCCCTTTTTTATCTTTATTCATTCCTTCTTCATCTTCTCATTCCTGGAATATGACTGCCTCTATTTTAGACCATAGGGTCAAGGCCTTCAAGGTAAAAAAATCAAGATAGAAGGAGCAGCCCCTCAGTCCTAGCTGTGCTTTTAAATAAAAGGGAAATAAATTGTTTTGTGCAATCAGTTTCTGTTCGGAATTTCAGTCATGGCGGATGAACCTATTCCCAATGATTGGGTTCCACATGTCGTATATAATATTGACTGATTCCTTAACTACTATTTATGAAGATGCTAGTTTTAGCTACTACTGTGTTAGCAGATATTCTCATAGACTTGTATACTAGTTAGGACCCTTAGAGGCAGGGGTGAAAACCACCATCCGTTTGAAAGGATTGTTGAGTGGTGTCCAGAATTGTAGGAGGCCAAGAGTTCATCACCCAGCCTTAACCAGGACTCCTCTTCCCCTATGTTGGCTTTAATTCTCTTTCCCTCTTGGTTTTGCTTATGCAGACTGGCTTTCTTTGGTGAAGGTATATGGCCACCTGTGGTACCAGGAGGCTAACTCCCTGAGCAGCTAAAGAACTCAGATAGAAAACAGTTAGTTGCACCTTAGCTTCTTCGGGAAAGATATTTGGGAACAATTCAGACTGACCTGGCTTGGGTCACATTCCCACCTCTGTCCCTGTCATGCACTTTATTGTGGCTGCTTTGTGAGGGTTGGGGAGAATGGACCAGGGGAAGGTTCGTGAATTGGCAGGGTTCACTGAAACCATTTGTTCTAAATTTTGGTGACTACTGTTTAGATAAATCAGTGTCTCTTACAGCTAAATCATTCAAGAATGATTTTCAGTTAGAATCATCTTATTTCTTGGAAGCAGTTCATGTGTAAAAAAAAAATGTTAGGACTATTAGTTTTCTTTGAATTTGGCTTCTGGCTTTGCAGTTATGACTTTGGCAAAATTTAAGCTTAGATAGATCCCTTGTTTGAGAAAGTTAAAAATGACTTCTGGCCATTTTATCACACCACACAGGTTAATTATTAGTAACCACTAAATAGATTTCCCTAATTTTGTTTATTTTTTTCATGTTGATTATAATGCTGACATTGGAGCATTGCTGTAATCATGAGTACTTTTAATCAAGACATCAGGAATTATTTTGGCTATTAGAGGATAAAGGCTATTACTTTTTTATTTTTAAAAAGAGAGAGGGACAATGAGAGAGAGAGAGAGAGAAAAAGAGAGAATCAACTTTATTTAGTTTTTCATGTGGCCTTTGTTACTCCAACACTTTGTTGTGTACATGGTGCTGGGGTTTGAACTCATGTACTCACACATGCAAGGCAAGCTCTGTAACCGCTGAGCCACCACTCCAGCCCCAAGGCTGGAAAAAACTTTTGAAAAAATCGTTTAATGCCACAAATTCAACTTAAAATTTTAAAGGAAGAGCAGCTTTAAGGAATTAAAAAATGATATATTCGCTTGATGTACATAATATTTGATAAGCAAAAAATGTCTCTTTGCATGCAGAGCTACCAAGGTTTATTTAAAATCTTAAGAAATCATGATGAGCAGTAACTGAAATGTAACGGTGCCACAGGGTTGAGCCCTGGTGAGGGAGATAGTCCTGACACAGTACACTTTTTCAGGTGACTTTCAGGTGACATTTCAGAGACCTAAGAGCTAGAGGTTTAGTCCTTGTAGCAGTGCATATTACATTTACTAATCTGGTTTCAAGTCAGGTATCTGCGAGGTGCATAGGAGGATGCTATTTTTCCAAGATCCTGAAAAATGTAAGCTTTTCCTTTTCTGCAATTAGAGAGAACAGAAAAATCATGTTGTTTGAAGTAAACTGGAATACTCTTTGCCTTGGTATCATTTTGCCAAATCACCCAAGTGAAAGGGAGGGAAAGGGAGCTTTGATATGTAATGAATAAAGGATACCTTTTTTTTTATTTTATTCCAGGGTTGAGGACTGAACTCGGGACCTTGGGCATGCTAGGCAAGCACTCTGCCACTGAGCTAAATCCCCAACCCCTAAAGGATACCTTTTAACAGCCCATATCCTCTCCAAAGATGTCTTTCCTGATCACTTTCCTAGGTGATGTTCACTGTTGGTATCAAACAGGAGGAAGGGATGAGGGCCAAAAAGACAATCTTGCTACAAGACATCATAATGTTAATTTTTCATTTACTAGAACAGCAGTATCAGGTGCAGTCTGTTAAGACTGGAGTTTAATTCTGAGGTGAGGATTGGTGACTGGGTAGTATAGAGCTCCAATGTGAATAGTGGGGACCAGAGCTCTTCTTCCTTCACCAAGAAAAGTGCCACTCCTGGTCTGAGATTAGACATCTAGCTGCTTCTATTGCTCTTCCTTACAGCTTGTCTTTAGAGAGAGGCAGTTAATTGTGGGTTTTCTTTTTTATCCTTGGATGAGATGCCATTAGGATTTTTCTTCTTCAAAGGGAAACATTCGTACCTTTAGCGATTCCTGATAATGTTTACAAGTAACTGAAGTCTCTGAATACATGTTCAAGGAATGTTGTATTATTTTTCATGGGCAATGTGAAAAATCTGTTGTGGTGGTATAAATATCTGAAGTAATAAGGAAGGTCAGGACAAAAATAGGTTTCTGAGAAATGTGTGGCATTTGTGTTTCCTGATAATATTACAGCTTTATCTACTGATCTCAGCGAGAGCCTGTGGTGTTCAGATCCCTCTGGGCTTAGCCTCCGCTCCCTTGCCCCTTTCCCAAGGCCCATTCTATTGCACAACCCAGCCTCGCTCAAAGGCTTCTTTCCTTGTGAGTTTAGACAGTTCATGAGTTGGAAGTACTTACTAACTGTCCAGTTTTGCATTTTGTTTAAATGGCTTTATATTTTCATATATGCTGATAAAGGACCAAGAAATATCTTTCTTAAATTTATTGTGTCCTATTTGAAAATACTTAACAGATCAAATGTCAAGTACTGATTTTGGCATAATTTTTTTCAGTCTAACTTTATTTTATTAACTTATTAATTTTATTTCCAAATTTATTTAAGCAGCTAAAATTCCAGTTAATTTACTTATCAGTACTTAATTTTATGAACACAATTTTGTAAAGTGACTTTTTTTGGTATTGTAAGATACTGTTTTGAGTTTTGTTTCCCCTGTACTAGTACATGAGGGATAGCGCCCTCTAGTGTTTGTTGGGGTAAATACAAGTTGTGTTGAACTGGATAAACTGGATACACCCCACCTCACTCAGCATATACTCCCCATATACTCCCAGAGGTGACAGCGGGAGCTGACTTTCAAGTGGTGGCACATTGCATCATCCCAAGTTAAATCTGTTTCTGCTGTTATGGGTAGTATCGTATCCCCTTAAAAATTCGTATGTTGAAGGCCTAATCCCCAGTGCCTCAGAAAGTGAATGCATTTAGAGATAGTCTTTTTCTTTGTTTTTCAGAGAGAGTCAATTTTATTTATTTTTCTTCTGGTTTTTGTTTTTCCAACACTTAGTTGTGTATGTGGTGCAGGCCCTTGCCCTCTATAGCTGAGCCACCTCTCCAGCCCTTAGAGATCGTCTTCAGAGAGGTAATCAAGGTTAAATGAGGTCATTGGAGGTGGTCTGTAGTGCGGTGTAACTGGTGACCTTATAAGAAGAGGAGACCAGGGCATGGGAGGAGGCAGCCATCTACAAGCCAAGCAGAGAGGCAGCAGAAGAAACCAACCCTGCTGGTGCCTTGATCTCAGACTTTCAGTCTCCAGGACCAGGAGAGTATAAATTTCTGTCCCTTAAACCACCCAGTCTGTGGTACTTTGTTATAGCAACCCTATCATCAAACTAGTACAGTCACTACAGACCCATCTGACACACGTTTCCCAAGGCAGAGGCAGATGCTGGCAGAGGACCGACAGTCTGAAGACAGTTATCACTTTAGCACATTAAGCCCACCCAGCAGCCCCAAAGTAAAACTGTCTGTCTTTTACTAATACCTTAAGAATTGAACTGTTACTTTGAAAAAAGAGCAATGAGCTGGGGGTGTAGCTCAGTGGAAGAGTTCTTGCCTAGCCTGCTCAAGCCCTAGGTTTGATCCCCAGAACCACACACAAAATAAAAAAGTGCATAGTAGGACTAATTTGATGAATAAAAAGCATCCTGTTGAACGAATAGATATTAGGTTGATCTCACAATGTAAGTGCTTTGTGGATGGGTAGAGGAATATGCCGCATTTTAAAAACATGGATCTCATAGTTCTAGCATAGATTAAACAACATTTCAGGGCCATTTCCTTAGTTGCTCCTATTCTGTGTTATTAACAATTGGAAATGGAAAGATTAACTTCCTTGATTACATGTTTATAAGCAGTTTTATTTTCTTGCTCTGATGACTTTCTAATTTCATCTTGAAAAAAATCATATCCATATTCAGGAAAAGAAATATAGGATTTTTTTAACAAGTAAAGCAATAACTTTATAATCAAAATATGCAATTTGTATTGATTAGGCACAGAATAGTGGGTTTTTTTTTGTCCTAATTACATGCAACCTTTATCCAAAAATTATTCCTTATGGAAATATAATTTATATAGGATAGCACCCAGTCTCTTCCTGGGCAGGGAAAGCAATTTATCTACATGCATTCATTTCACAGATCAACACTTCAGATAGCCTGATTCTTGAGCTTATGAAAAATACTTGCTAAGGTTTAAATGCAGATGCCCCCATGAGCGCTCAGAAGGGGGAGTCTAAGGGTTCTGGAGACAGCTTCATCCCAATTTAGCCTATGGTCAGCCTTGAGTGAACTGAATGGTCTGTGTTCAACACTCTGTTAGATCCTTCTCCCCCGCCTTGTCTCAGCTCATGAGCGTACTTTCTGTTTTACAGAGGAAATTCAAAGTCTTCTAGCTCTCACCACCATATCAGTCTGTCTCTTTTTGTTTTGACTTTTCCCTTTCAGATAAATCATCCCTGCGCTTAGTTCAGTTCAGCCTCTTCTCTTGCCTGCTGAAGGACGTCACTCCAGCAATCCTGCCCTTTCTCTAGATCATCAGTTTCACTACCAGGCATTCTGAGAGAACCTTCTTGACTCACTTATTCCTCCAGCTCCTTCCCAAGTGCCATAACCGTTGAGCCACTGCTCCAGCCCCAGGATTTCATTCTTGAAATCATCTTTTGAACCTATTTCCAATCAAGTTTTTGCCTTCAGCCCTCCCCACCCCAAACTAGTTCTTACAAAGTCATCTAAGTTCTCCCTACTTACTCCCTACCTCTGGGGCACTTTTCTGACCTGACTTCAGGATACCACATTCAGCTTTTTATTTTGTTGGTTTTTTGTTTTTGTTTTTGTTTTTGTTTTGTTCTTGAGATTTAACCCAGGGCCTCTTTAACACTGAGCCACATCCCCAGCCTTTTGTCTGTTTAGCTTTTTTACATTTTGAGACAGGCTCTCACTAAGTTGCTTAGGGCCTGGCTAAGTTAGGCTGGCCTTGAACTTGTGCTCCTCCTGCTCATCATCCTCCTGAGCTGCTGGGATTACAGGAGTGCGTCACTAGCCCGGCATTCAGCTGGGTCTTGCTGGTTTTTTTTTTTTAATTGGTTCACATAATTTCATCCTCTAAACTGTAAGCATTGCGTGCTTCAGTGCTTAGTGTCTGGAGAAACTTCCCTTTCTCTGCCCAGCTTGCTATATTTCTGTCCCTATCCCTTCTCTGTCATCTAGACTTACATCTAGACTCTAATCTCATGGCTTCAAATTCCCTCTCTATACTAATAATGTAGAGTTTTCTATCTCAGCCCCAGTCTCCCCCCTGAGCTCCAGACACATTTTTTTTTTAAAGAGAGAAGGACAGTGAGAGAGAGAGAGAGAGAATCAATTTTTATTGAGTTTTTCACATGGCTTTAGTTGCTCTGACACTTAGTTGTGTATGTGGGTTGCTGGGGTTTGAACCTGTGTACTTGCACATGCCGGGTAAGCGCCGTAACCACCAAGCCACCGCTCCAGCCCCTCCCGACACATATAACTGCCTAGTGACATCTCTCTTTGGACATCTATAAGCTTCTCAAAATGAACATGTCCAAATTAAGCTCCCACTCACTAATGCCACAGCCCTCTCTGGACCTGTTTCACTGCAGCTCAAGTTTTCTAATGACTGTCCAAAACCAGTCAAGTCATCCTGGACTCCTCCCCATCCTCCCCACCCTCCCCTCTCCTCTCCTCCACCCACCTCAGATCCACCCATAAGTCATGTTGTCTGTACCTTTAAATTTATATCCAGAAGCTCCCTTGCTTGTCACTTCCCTGGCAGTTGCTCACCCTCATCCAGGGTGGTTGCCCATTTCCTCTCAGGGACCCTTTGGAAACATAGCTGAGGTCAGGTCATTTCTCCACTTGGCACCTTCCCAGTGGCTTTGTGTCTCTCTTAGAGTAAAAGCCAGAGTCCTTTTTAAGGCCCTAGGTGATTTTGATCTCTCACCTCCCCTGCAGTTGCCCCATTCATAATCTGCTCACTCGTTCACATCCGGCCTCACTGGCTTTGTGCAGTTTCCTGAACATGCAGGCAAACTGGTGCTTCCGGGCCTTTGGCCTTGGTGTTCTGTCTGCCTGAAGTGTTCCTCCCCCAGATGGTTGTAGGACTCCTGTCCTTGCCAACCTTAGATTTTTCTCAGGATTTGTCTTAAAGAGAGTCCTTTCTCTCAAGTCGCAGTGATTCTCCTGCAAGTGCTCTGTTCCTCCCGAATTTTCCCTTCCTTCTTTTCTTTCTCTCCTTGGATATTTTCGCTATCTGAAATATTTGATATTTTATTTATCATGTTTATTATTTTTTCTCCCGTACTCACTCCGCCTCATTTAAATTTCATGATTAAATTTCACTTAGCAATAGCTTCTTACTTCTTTCACACCCTTTCAGAGCACACATCAGAATTATGTTTTAGACTTAATTAAACATCATTGAGGGCTGGAGTGGGGGTGGCTCAGCGGTTACGAAGCTTGCTTGGTGTGCGCAAGGATGCAAGTTCGAACCCCAGCACCACGTACACAATGAAGTGTTAGAGCAACAAAGACCACACGAAAAACTAAATAAAATTGATTCTCTGTCTCACTGACCCTCTCTTTTAAAAAGAAAATTGTTGAATATTTTAGTTTTTCCCGGATTTTCAGGCATATTTATTTGCTCATTCCATCCATTTTCCCAGCTTACTTCTGAAATAAGCGTTGTGATTTCCATGTTGCAGGTGATAAACCTGAGCCCGAAAGCGGAATAGTGTCTTTTCTAGAGCCAATAGGAGGTGTTGGAGTGGGGCCTTAAATGGAGGACCTCCAACTGCTCTGTCTTTGCTAACTTGGGGGATCAACACAGCAGCAGTTAGAGAAGAGCTGAACTTTTTGTAGGCTTGGAGCAAAGTGGCTGAGGACATCTAAGAACTGAAGCCTGCGGTGAGAGGAAACTGTCTTGGCTCATAGCCCAGGGATCAAAGACAAAGCTACTTGTAAGTCTCTGGTTTAAATCACAAAGATACTATACGCTGCTTTCTTTGGCCCCAAACAGCTTGGTCTTTTCTAATCCCATTATTTTCCTCTTTATTGGTTTAGCTTTTGATGTAGATAGTGTGTTTCCACATCTGTAAAACAAGATAGGAGGGGACCAGTGATTTTCTTTTAAGGGCATGTTTAGTTGTATGATTCTGAGATTTTATTTTATTAGTGTTTTTTTTTTTTTTAAGAAAGAGGGAACAGAGACACAGAGAGAGAGATAAGCTATCTTTCTTTAGTTTTTCATGTGACTTTCATTCCTTGAACTCTTCATTGTGTACATGGTGCTGGGGTTTGAACTCACATCCTCGCGTTTGCCAGGCAAATGCCATAACTGCTGAGCCACCACTCCAGCCCTGATTCTGTGATTTTAAAGTCATGGTATTACTCTAGTCTATTCCAAATCTGAATATAGTCAAAATGAAATTTCATTTTACTGTGAAAAGTTTACTTTAAAATAATAATTTAAGGGGCTGGAGCGGTGGCTTGGCGGTTACAGCGCTTGCCTGGCATGCGCAAGTACATGGGTTCAAACCCCAGCACCCATGTACACAACTGTCAGAGCAATAGTCATGTGAAAAACTCAATAAAAATTGATTCTCTCTCTCTTTCTTTCTTTAAAAAATAAAAAAATTTAGATTTTTAACTAAATATAAAGGATCTCTGACGTACTTTAGGATGAAAGTTGAAAGAGGAGATGGCCAGACAGCCTCATCTTTAAATTGATAGCATGAAATATGCTGCCGAGGCACTTGGGAATGGAAGAATGGTTAAGGATGGTTAGTGTTTCCTTAATGCAAATGAGCTGTTTCTTGGTGTGGGTATCCCTCCCACTGGTCTCCATTATTTGAAAATGGGATTTTGACAAACCTAAATGAAATGATGAACATCAAATGACCAAATTAGTCATTTCTTCAAATGCTAAATTTTACTCTGCCATTGCGTTTTCAGCATCTTCCCTTGTTGCCTGAGGAGCCTACAAACCAATCTTAATACTTTCTTCAGCAAAGCAGAATTATAAAGGAGATCTGCGTGTCTCCTAAAGGCATGCATTACTTCCAAAACAAATATGTTTCTTTTCCGTGCTAGCTCTGAGCGAGAATAATTTAAATTGTTTTCCCTGATAGGCATTTTTTTTCTGGTTTGTTTCTCCTAACTTTTATTTGTTTTACCCTTAACTAGTCTTGCTGTGCCTACTATAATTATTATAAAAAGATCAGTAATGAACCAAGCAGTTAAGAAGCTTATATCAATTTGTAGAAGATGGACCAAGTACTATTTTCTGTTTAAATATATTTTAGGAAGCATATTCTCAGATCCATATTTGTATACATTTAAAAATATTTAGTGAAGTTCATTTGAACTCTGTAGGGAAAAAATCCAAGCCTCATGCTATAAGTTAGTCTTCTCTTATCTCCACAATTAGTTAAGTGTTGGACATATGTGATTAAACTGTACAAGAAAGGCAGTGGTCATCAAAATTAGCCTGTTTCTTTTTAAACAAAGCTAAAACTTTTGCTCTTTGGTCCTGAACAATCTGTGTATTTCCTGATTGCAGACTCAGGAAATACTTAACTTTTGAAGCAATAACGGTTTCTCTCGGGCAGTTTTATAATTGGCTGCACAGAGATAATGTGGACTTTAGCAAATACAATGAAAGCACTGCTGGCTTATTTAAAAAGAAAGAGAACTTAAGTGCGTCAAAGTGCTAAAAATGAGGACAACATCAGTTTGGCATAAGCAGTGTGCTTTATGAAAGACGCCAATGTTCAGCTGGCTTCCTGATCAAAGGTATATTTTTTAGTACTTTTTATACTATCCAGATTTCCTCCCCACATTTGTGTAAGCCTTTAAAACATCAGCATGTGGTTGTTGTAGAATCACTTTTTTTTTTTGAAGTTGGGTGAAGTGTAGCTTGAAAAATACCAATGGCTCGCTCTGAGTGTGATAAGTAATCGTGATAATTAGTGAGAGACAGCAGCATAGTATCAAGCAATCTGGCAGGAAATTCTTAGTCTGGGGTGAGGAATCGCTCTAATGTCTGAGTCTTGGTATTTGAAACTCAATTGTTTTATTGAAGTCACTGAAGGTGTAAGGACTAAGTACTTGCTAACGGTGGCACTGTGATTTCCCGAAATACAGTGAGATGCTTGCAAAAACCCTGTCGTTTTATTGTTTGTTATTAGTGTGTGTTAATGAAAATGAGTAATTTTGACAACTAACATTCCTGATTTAATAATTACGTTGGTTTTTCCTTCTCTTGAATGTCTATTGTCTTACTTCTGTATTGACATTGATCCAAAAGTAAACACAGAATTTGGATCTAGATGGAATCTTTTTGACCATCTGTGTTGTTAACCCTTCACTTTAAGCTTAGAAGATGCTCTAGTCTGCAGAGTTGAAAACTGCTTCCCAAAGTTCTGAGCAAAACATTGGTCCAGCGGGGATAGAATATAAAGCTCTTACTGAATGCCTAGTTTTGTGGAGTATCTTTTGTTGCTTAACTGGTGCCACAGAGTGAAAAACTTACCTTGTCCATCTGCACCAGGCTCTGTGGGTTGTAGGCAGAGTCTGAGCTTTGGAGTTATTTGTAGTTGGAATACGGATAACTGGAACACATCGGTGGAGTAGGTAGGTGAGGGGGTCTGTAGAATTCAGAGCCATTCTGGAAACACCATCACTTCCCACTTTGGGTGAGCAGTTACCAGAGTGAAGAGCCATGGCTTTCTGTTTTTGAGGGTGCCAGATCTCTTGAATCATCAACAGCAATTTATGAACCTTTTTTCAATCCTGGAGAACTTCCATCAGAGCTCTAGGTCATTGGCCACTACGTTGCATGTCTCTATTTGCTGACCACATTTAGTCAGTTTTTTTTGATCATTTTCCTAGTGGTTGCATGGAAGAACTTTAGGAAAGAACAAAATCATCTCAGCTCAGTTTTTCTCACTTAAAAACTTACAGTGTAATGGTTCAGAAAAAAAGACATGCCGGAAAGATGCAAACATACACAAGAGGATCAAACTCATTCAACAGTATTTGTAGTTGTACAGAGAAACATGGTGGTAAACACTGTGCTAGAGGACATAAAATTTTGCTATTTCAAAACACCATGCATGGGCTGGAGCGGTGGCTCGGTGGTTACAGCGCTTGCCCAGCATGCAAATACACGGGTTCAAACCCCAGCACCCACGTACACAACTAAGTGTCAGAGCAACAAAAGCCATGTGAAAAACTCAATAAAAATTGATTATCTCTGTCTCTTTCTCTCACTCTCTCTCTTTCTTTTTTTTTTTTTTTAAAACACCATGCATATGCAGGTACTGGATAGAGATTTTATTTCTCCTGCATTGTTTCTGATGAATTCCTTGAATAAATTCCTCAGATATGGTTTTTGTGGTTCTCTGGTAATTTATTTCCCTACTATGGCTGTTTTACTGTTTTTCCATTCTCAGTGTTTTCTTTATGGTGTGGGATGAGTGTTTATTAGGGATGTATAATGCTAAATTTTATACTGTGTCTTTCGTGTGAAGATCAGTAGTCAGAGCTGAATGTTGTTAGATCATTCTCCCAGTTAGAGTCTCTGCACAGCTAGTCATTGAAAGTTGAGCTTAGTCATAACCTGTGAGAAGAAGCTAAGGGTAACTAGAATCTGTTTCATGATATAAACACCTTAAATTACTTGCTAGGTTCAAAATTCAAGATGATAAACTTTGCTTTATAAATTTGGTCATTTTCTGAAGTACGTTTAGGTTATGAGTCCTTACTTCTGGCCGCAGAGAGGAGACCTGGGTGGCTATAGAAAATCAGTCACTAATTAGGTTTTTACTTAAGACATCTCAATATAACCATAGAGAAAAAGGGACAAACAAGTAATTAAGAGAATTCGACACAACCAAGGTTGAATTGGTTTATTTGCACTCTTCACTTGTACACTGTAACTCTTAAGACTGCAACCAAATAATTCGAATAGTTGTAATATGATAAAAGATCTACAGGTTAAAAGAGTCCTACAAGTAATAATTCTGATTCTTTAGGAGGGTTAGGAGTATGTGGTTAATTATCAGATGAAAAGTACTTAATGAAGTTGAATGATGAAGGAGAATGCACCATTCCCTTAGGGCTTTGCTCAGTCCCCTGGAATCATCTGCAGTTTTGCATGGTTGAATGTCTACTTCTTTACTCTCCAAAGATTTGGCCTCCATCAGGTAGTAACAGTACATCACAAGAAAAAAAGTGGTACAGGGCTAAGATTGCTAGTCATGTGTTAGCACAAGCACCTGACTGTGTCCCTGAGACATGTTGAATTATTCAGGGTGAGTCATTGCAACTGTTGTAGGACTTTATCCTTTCATAGGAAGCAGACTGGCCAGCTGAAATTCTTGCAATTTTTAAAACTCTGCCTGTTCTAGCAGTGTATCCCAAGTAATTATGTGAAAGAAAAGAAATTTCTGAAAATTAGTGGAAATATGTTGGAATATGAAGCAACCTTGAATATAAGATCATCTTTGCCTTTTTTCCAAAGATAACTATTACTTTTTATATATATATATAGAGAGGGACAGTGAGAGAGACAGAGAAAGAGAGAATCAACTTTATTTAGTTGCTCCAACATTTAGTTGTGTACATGGTGCTGGGGTTTGAACTTGGGTCCTCATGTTTGCCAGGCAAGCACCGAAACCGCTGAGCCACCGCTCCAGCCCCCAAAGATAACTATTACTAAGAAAGTTTTTGGGATGCCAATCACATATGAGAACCTACTCTGTACCAGGAATTCTTCTAAACTCTAAGAGTTACAATAGGGAAAATAATGGAAGAAAAAAGGAAAAAATCATCACCACCTTAGAACTTATATTTTTGATTATATAATTAATAAGTCATACAGAATGTTAAAGGTGTTAAGCACTGTGGGGAGTAATAGAAAATCCAGAGAAATGCTGACTGTAATGTGTCTGTGTGCATTGGGTGGAGACACCTGGGGGCGCTGTCTCACAAGGTGGTGGTAGAGCAGGGATTTCAGTGAGGTCAGGGAGAGTCAGGTGTTTGGGACAGGAGCCTCAGTTCATAGACTTTTAGATAGGAATGTGCCTGACATGTTTAAGCACATGCAAGGAGCCTGGTGTAGCTAGAGCAGAGTGGATGGGAAGAACATGAAATAGGAGATCAGATTGGTGAGGGTGAAAAGATGAAAAGTCCTGAAGTCTTAGGAAGGATGAGTAGTCACAGTGCAGATTTAATCTGTATGTTGTATGTGGCTGATGAGGGCCCTGTAGGAGGCTGTAAGGATCTTGTCTTTTGCTCTTTAGAAATGGGGAGATATTGGAAGATTTGCAGGTGAATAATGTTGGAGGGGAAAATTTCTCTTTTACCTTCTTAGGGTCTCCAGCAAGGACTGATTGATTGATGTGAGACAGAGTAACAGATATAAGCATACAGATTTTATTTAGTAATTTTTACATATACATGGCATCTCTCACAAGAAAATATGAAGACTCAAAGAAGCCTTTAGTTCAAAATAATCAACATGTCAACATGGCATGTTTTAGGGTGGCATGTTTTGGTTTCCTAAAGAAACATGTAAGAAGTTTAAGAAAATCATTTTGGCTTTTGAGAGTAAGTTGAAGGGGGCAAGGAAAACCAATTAAAAGTGTGTTGTGGGTTTGGAGTGGTGGCTCAGCAATTTATAGTGCTTGCCTGGCACGTGCTAGGATGCAGGTTTGAACCCCAACTCCATGTACACAATGAAGTGTTGGAGCAACAAATGCCACATGAAAAACTAAATAAAATTGATTCTCTCTTTCTCTCTCGTCACTGTCCCCCTCTCTCTTTAAAAAAAAAAAAGTGTATTGCAATAGCCGGGCACAATGGTACATGCTTGTAATCCCAGTGACTTGGAAAGATGAGACAGGAGGATCACAAGTTTGAGGCTAGCCTCAGCAACTTAGCGAGGCCCTGAGTAACTTAGCGAGACCCTGTCTCAAAATAAAAAA
>PVKS010040516.1:0-16573 GCA_004027875.1 Aplodontia rufa
TTATAGACACATTTCCCAGTTTCCCATTAGGTGTAGCCTAATGTCCAGGTTCTCACTAAAAGAATACAAACAGAAGTGACTTTCCTTATCATCCCTTTAAAGAAAATAACTAAATTACTTCTCCTTCTCCTTTCCTTCCTTCCTTCCTTCCTTCCTTCCTTCCTTCCTTCCTTCCTTCCTCTCTCCCTCTCTCTCCTCTCTTTCTCTCCTTTTACCATCAGACAAGAAACTAACAATACATCAATGCCTAAGTCAACTATTTGAACAAAACAATGTCCCAGGAGAGGGCAAAGTATCAAGAAAGAAGAATTCAGAGTTTTTAGATGACCTTGTGGAACAGAGCCACTAGCTCATTCCAACTACTCTCCTAACCGTGGAATACGACAGGGAAAAAAATAATTACCTTTTGATCAAGCTCTCATTTTTATTTCTTCAGTGATGTAGTTTAACCTATAGCCTGAAAAATGAAGTTCCAAGGAACTTTATAGACATACAAAGGAAAACATGGGGTTAAAGACAAGAAATAATTTGCCAAAGTTTATAAAATTTTCATAGCGAGTAAGTGGCTGAGCTAGAATTTGAACTCCAATCTTGCATTCGTTTTCAGGGTTTTTCTTTTCTTTCTTTTTTGAAATTGGTTCAACATAGTCTTACATATTGGAGTGAATCATTGTTACATATTCATGCATACTTAGATACTGACAAAGTAAATTAAACCTGATCCTGTTCCAGGATCTCCCAACCACCTTCATCCATTCCCCAATCTCACATCTTCTCTGTAATACCACCATGCTATACTTGGAAATTAGCATATACATGTGTATTACTCATTGAAATTTCTGATTTTATATTCCTGCCTGAGTATATTTTGGCTTCTCATGGGAGTCAAGTGTGCTCAGCTATATTGATAATTCCCCTTTCTCTCCCTCCTTTATCTCCCTCCCTCCCTCCTCCCCCTACTTTCATAGCTATAGCTCCATCAGCTTTTGTGATACTTCAACTTTGGTGGGTTCATTAATTAAACTTAGCTAACTTTCATCCTATCTTAGGTTTTAGTCTAGTTTCCACATATGAGAGAAAATATTCTGCCTTTAACTCTCTCTGTTTGGGATGTTTCACTAGCATGATTTTTTCCACTTCTAACCTTTTAGCTGCAAAAGCCATCAAATCATTCTTTCTAATAGCTGAGTAGAACTTCATTGTGTGTGTGTATATATATATATATATACACACACAGACAATGGGATCCACTCATCCAGTGAGGTGTATCTGGGATGATCCCATACTTAGCTGCTATAACCATTGCTGTAGCTGTGTCTCTGTCATATACTGATTCTAGCTCTTCTGGAAAAACACCCAGGAGTGGGATAGTTAGTTCATATGGTGGATCCATCCCTAGCTTTTTGAGGTGTCTTCACATTGATTTCAAGGCTGGCTGAACCATTTGCAGCCCCACCAATCAATGTGTTAGTGTTCTTTTCTCCACACAACCCCTCCAGCATCTGGTATTGTTTGTAATGTTCATCTATGTCATTCTACCTGGAGTGAAGTGAGATCTTAATGTAGTTTTGATTTATATTTCTCTGATTATTAGTGATTTAGAACACTTTGTTATGTATTCATTGGCTTGCTTGACTTCTTCTGTTGAGAAGTTTCTGTTTATCTCTCTGATCCATTTATTGTTTGGGTACTTTATGTTTTTGATATTAAGTTTTTTGAGTTCTTTGTAAAATTTGAATATTAGCACCCTATTGGGGGAATCACAGGCCATGATTATCTCCCATTCTGTAGATTTTCTCTTGACAGTTTTGACCAATCCCTTGAGTGAGAAAAAGCTTTTTAGTTTAATGTCATCCCACTCCTTTATTCTTCACTTTAATTCTTTTACTTTGGGAGTTTGTTGAAAAGTTTTTGCCTACTCCCATATGCTGGAGTGTTGGTCCTAATTTTTCTTCTAGCAGTTATATGGAGATGATTTAATTCCCAGTTCCTGGATCCATTTTGATTTGAATTTTGTGCAAGGTGAGATATAAAAATCTAATTTCAATTGTCTGCATATGGCTGTCCAGTTCATCCAGCACCATATATTGAATAGGCTGTCATTCCTCTATGTTACATTTTGATCAGATGTTTAAAGATTTGTGGGTTTGTCTCAGGGTCTTCTAGTCTCTTCCATTGGTCTTCACTCCTATTTTAATACCAGTACCATACTGTTTTTTATTACTACAGCTCTGTAGTATATTTTCAGATCTGGCATTGCAAAAACCACCTATTTCATCTTTCTTGCTTAGGAATATTTTGGGTATCCTGGGTTTCTTGTGGTTCTAAATGAATTTGAACATTGTTTTTTCTGTATCTGTGAAGAATGACATTGGTTTCTTGATGGGGATTGCATTGACGCTGTAGAGTACTTTTGGCAGAATGGTCATTTTAATTATATTAATTCTGCCTAAATGTGAGCAGGGAAGGTCCTTCCATCTTCTCAGGCCTTCTTCAATTTCTTTATTCCATGTTCAATATTTTTGTTGTAGAGGTTTTTTTACTTCCCTTGTTAGATTAATTGCCATGTATTTTATTCTTGATGAAGATAAGGATATTGTGAATGGGATCGATTTCCTAATTTCTTCTTCTGTCCTGTTATTGTTAGCATATAGGAAAGCTATTGACTTATGGGTGTTGATCTTGTAGGCTGCCACTTTACTAAATCTGTTTATAAGCTCAAGCAGTCTTCTGGTGGAATTTTCTGGATTTTTCACAAAAAGGGATAACTTGACTTCCTGTCTTCCTGTTCTTATCACTTTGATTTCCTTCTCTTGCCTGATTGCTCTGGCTAGAGACTCAAAGACAATATTGAATAAAAGTGGTGAGAGCAGGCAGCCTTGTCTTGTTCCCAAGTTTAGTGGAAATGCTTTTAGCTTTACTCTGTTTAGTATTATACTAGATGAGGCTTTATCATATATGAACTTTACATAGTTATCTTCCTTTGATCCTTAACTTCTGTATAGTTTTGCGCATAAATTGGTGCTGTATTTTATTGAAGACCTTTTCTGCATCAAATGAGATGATCTTTTTTGTCATTAATTTAATTTAAATGGTGAATCACATTTATTGATTTGCATAGTTAAACCAGACCTGCATCTCTGGAATGAAGCTCACTGGATTGTAATATATTATCATGTTGATATGTTTTTGGATGCAGTTTGCTAGAGTTTTATTAAGGATTTTTACCATCTATGTTTATCAGAGAAATTGGTCTGTAATTTTCTTTTCTTGATGTGTATTTGCTGGGTTTTGGTACCAGGGTTATGGTGGTTGCCTCACAAAAAGTGTTTGGGCAGGTACCATACCTTTCAATTTCATGAAATAGCTTACTAAGAAGAGGCGTTATCTCTCTTTAAAGGTCTGGTAAAACTCTGCTAAGAATCAATCAGGTCCTGTGGTTTTCTTTTGTGGAACACCTTTGATAGATGTTTCAATTTTGCTATCTGAGATTAATTTGTTTTGATTTTCAATATCCTCCTGTGTTAAACTGGGAATGTTGTATGTGGCTAGATATTTGTCTATTGCTTCTAGATTATCAAACTTGGAAGAGTGTAGTTTTTTTACAACAGATTCTGATAATCCTCTGGATTTCTGGTGAGTCAGTGGTGATGTCTCGTTTTTAATTTCTGATTTTGTTGATTTGATCCACTTAATTCTTCATTATGGGGAGGTTGTGTAGGAATCTGTCAATTCTATTTATTTTTTGAAAAACAAACTCTTTGTTTCATTGATTTTTGAATTTTTATTTATTTATTTCTCTTCTCACTTTCTCTAATTTTTGGCTATTATCTTCGTTATTTATTTCTGTTGGATTTGGGATTGGATTTTTCCCCTTGGTAGGAGTTTGAGTTGGAGCATAAGTTTATTTATTTGGGCTCTCTCCTTATTTTTGATTAGGGCACTCAGTGCTATAAATCTGCCTTTCAACAGTGCTTTCATACTGTCCCAGAAGTTATGATATATTGTGTCTTCATTCTCATTCATTTCCAAGAATTTCTGGATTTCTGTTTTCATTTCCTCTTTGGTCCACTCTTCATCAAAGAGAGTATTGTTAAATCGCCATGTATTTATGTCCTTTCTGTTGTTTTTCTTGCTGTTAGTTGCTAGGATCGTTCCATTGTGGTCCGTTAGGATACATGAGATTATATTAACTTTTTGTAGTTGCTATGATTTCCATGGTGGACTAGGATATGATATATTTTGGAGAACATCCTTGTGCTGCTGAGAAGAAAATAAACTGAGCCCATTTGGGACACAATATTCCATAGATGTCTGTTAAGTACAAGTTATTGATACAGTTGTTAAGGTAAGAGAGAGCTTTATCAATTTTTTGCTTTGATAATCTGTCTATTTTTGATAATGGTGTTTTAATGTCCCCCAGTATTACTGTGTTGAGTATTTCTTCCACATATTTTTGAAGGGTTGTGGTTAGGGGCATAAATTTTAAATATTACTATACCTTCTTGATGTAGTATTCCTTTTACTAAGATGTAGTGACTTTCTTCATCTCTTCTGACCAGTTTTTTATTGCAATTTACTTTACTTTGTCAGATATAAGTATTATAACACTGCTTTTTTCGGCCACATGACTGGTAGATATTTTGCCAACCATTCACCTTCAATCTGTGTCTATATTCAACTGCAAGGTGTGTCATCTATAAGCAGCATATTGTTGGATTTTTTTTATGCAATCTGCTATCTGTGTCTTTTGATTGGGGCATTGAGTTCATTCATGTTCAATGTTAGAATACATATGTGATTTGATTCCTGCCATTGTGATCTTTGCTGTATTTTGTGCCATTTCAGATATATTTTAGTGAGTTATGAGTTATGCTTTTATTCACTTTCTTATGATTATGGGTTCTGAGAGTTATTACCTTATTCCTCTGTTTGGAGTTTGTCTTTGTGTGTTCTGTGTAGAGCTGGTTTTGTGTTCATGTATATTGCTAGTTTATTCTTATCATGAAATGTTTTTATTTCCCCATCAAATTTGAAGCTGAGTTCTGCTGTGTATAGTATTTTGATTGGCTATTATTTTCTTTTAATATCTGAAAAATTTCATTCCATGCTTTCCTCACCTTTATGTTCTGAGTTGAGAAATCCACAGTAACCTTTATTGGTTTGCCTCTGAATGTGACTTGGTGTTTTTCTATTGCCACTTTTAACTTTCTTTCCTCTCTTTTTCTATTATTCAAATGAATATAATGTCTCAGTAAGTTTGTCATTTGGTTAGGTGTGTTCGGTGTCCTACAGGCCTCTTGAATATCAATTTCTGGTTATATTCTGATATGATGGAAATTTTCTTTGATTCTCTCATTGTGAATGTTCTTTATGCTGTTCTTTTGTTGCTCAATGTTCTACCCCATCCCAGTCATTCTAAAGTTATTTCCTCTGATTTTATCCCATACTTCTTGGAAATTCTGATCATGATCAATAAGTTTTTGTTTTTTCTTGTCTATCCTCTGCTGTTTAGAATTACTCAGCCTGTCTTCATTGTCTGATATTCTTTCTTCAAGAGCTGAAGTTCTATTTTCTAATTAATTTAATCTGTTATTAATATCTTCCTTTGAGTTTTTAATTTGGTTGACTATGTGTTTCAATTCTAAGAGTTTTGCTACTTTTTTTCAGTGACTCTAAGTCTTTATTAAAATGGTGTTTCTTAATTCCTTGATTAAATCTTCTTTTAATTCTTTGATCATTTTAGTAATCAGGTTGTTATTGCTTTCTCATATGTTTTCATCCATGTCCCTATCCATAGAATCCTTGGCTGGGGAGTGGTGGGTTTGAGGAGGATAATTGTTTCCCTTTTTCCTCATTTTCAGTGTCAGGGTGTGGAGCCTGAGATCTCTCACTGGTTATTTCACCTTGGGACTCTGTTGATGGGTTGTAGGGTTTTATCTCTTCACTTATTTGGGCTAGGATACAATTTGAATGGTACAGTTCAACAGCTGGCCTCCCAACCTATGAATTATTATTGACCTTTACAATTTCCAATACTTCATGAGGTAAGGGGAAGAATCAATATGTTCACCCAATGCATAATATAGACAGCGTTGAACTGGTTATTTTTTTCCTTCTGTATCTGTGAAACTATTAATTATTACCTATGAGAGGAGTGCAAGAATTAGGAACTATTTTTCACCAGACTGTAACTGTTAGACCCATTAGAAGCAAACACCCATTTTCAAGTTTGGCATTCACTTCAGATTTCCAGTACCTCCCTAGGTAAGGAAAAAGAGATTTGGGAGAAAAGGAGATGTGATAAGAAGGTAGAGAGGAACTTGTGAGTCTGGAATGAGAGCAGCAAGAGAGTGTAGATTATGTAGAATTTTCTAAAATTAAAATAAAAGAACGAGGAAACTACTGAGGTGGCGGAGGATTGTGTGTGAGAGAGAAAAGGAAGGTTTAGCAGTTGCTGGAAGAAAGTAAAGAAGCAGATAGCAAAGAAGCTCACCACTGAGAGGCTATACAGCATTAAAAACAAAATGTGCTGGTCTGCAAGAACACAAACAAGAACAAACACTAAGCACAGCAAAACAAGCAAAGTAAAAGAAATAAGAAACAAAATAAGTAAATAAATAACTAAAACAGAAACCCAAACAAAACAAAACAAAAAACCAATGTCTTGATGGAAATATGGAAGGATATGGGTTATTTCCACTGAGAAAGTCAAAATAGACAGTGTGAGTTGATGATCATGTCTGTTGATGGAGGCACTTCCAGGGTGAGGTTGCTATAGGACCTTAGTTTTGTAGTCATCAGCTGGAAGTCAGATTCCCAGTAATCTGCCCAGTCTTCTTGTCATATGGAGGATGTACAGACCTTCACTGCCATTGCTACCTGTGAATACCACCTTTTGGCTTTCCTGGGTTAAGACCCTGGGCATTTTTTGTGACCACCTGCACAAATTCCTGTCCCACTTCAGCCAAGGCCCCAGTAGTCACTGGCAATCTTGTGGATCCCAGGGCAGCTGCAAGGAGAGTTTGCAGATCCTGGTGGCATGGTCACCCTGAACTCCTGGCACTTGGGGTAAATGCTGCTCTGAACTCAGGGATCCTGAGGCCCTCACCAGCCCAAAATGCTTGTGGCTCCTGGGGCAGTCTCTGCCCCAAATTTACAGTGCCTGAGAAGTATCCCTGCCCTGAAAGCTAGGTCCTGGGACTTTCTCTGCCTTGACTTCCAGGGCCTGAAGCAGTCAGAATGCCTGGCTCCTGGGGGCTGTCAGTGGCCAGTGGTGCTGTACCTGGGGCAGCCTCTGACCCAAACTCATGGCTTTCAGAGAAGCTGCTTGAAACACCCACCTTCTCAAGATGGTGATCTCCTGGGCTATCCATGGCCAGTTTGGAGGCATATATAAGGTATGTGCACTAATGTGGACCCTGGATTCAGCTACAGAGCAGGAGCACTTCTGTTAGCAGGATTCTACATGCCAATTTGTCCTTCTTGTGCATGTGTGTGTTCTTCCCTTCCTTTGTATCATACCAGGAGCACAGCCACTGGGTGGTCATCCTTGCTGCTGGAGCTGCTTCGCCCTTATGTGGTTTTTTCTTTCTTGCTTATTGTATCTAAACCTCTGAGTCTCTAATTTTCCTCTTAGTCTGCTGATGAGTTTCAGCAAAATTTTGCCATTCATCCACCTAGCAGAAAGGTCCTTCTTCCTCCGTTGACATTCAGTTTCATGGAAAGATTCTACATGCACCCTTCCCTCAGGTCACCATCTTCCATCCCCTTTGATCACGGCTTTCTTTCTTTCTTTCTTTTTTCTTTTCTTTGTCAAACCTCCTTTCAGCATTTATTAAGCACTAGACCTTCCACTGATTACAATGCAGATTCATGGGCATCCCCTTTCTGGAGATTTGGATTAATTATTCTTATGCTGGGCCAAGCATAAGAATTTGTAACTATAGTAGACCCCCTTCTTACATTGCTGAGATTACCTTTCCATGGGCCACATTCTGAGTAGTACTGACAGCCCTCTCCGGGCGCAGATATGGAAAATGAATCACTAGAGAAACAGGTATTTACATTCAAAGAGAGAGGCCCTGGAAATGGTTGAAAGAAAAAGTAGAAGAAAGTGGAGAATGATCATGGTGATAGCTGTGATGAGAAAAGCCAGCATTTGCTGTGGTCAGGCACTGTTTTAAGTGTTACATGTTTTATTAGATTTGGTCTTCACAAATACACCATGGGGTAATTTTTTAAAATGCCTCTCATATATGAGGGAACTGAAACTTAAAGAAACTGGTTCCTGTGGTTACACTGTTATTAGATGGTGGAATTAGGAACATAAACTTAAACTTTTTTCATTTCCAAACTCCAGTTCCATTTAATACTTGTATTTTATTACTGCCATGTTTGTTATGGTGCCTAACTTCAGAAGAATAATTCTTTGATACTTATTACAAAGTAAACATGGGTCAGAAAGAAGCGTCTGGAAGATCATCACTAACACCTTTCTCTACATAATCTAAAATCTAACCTTGTATTGAATCAGATGAGCCAAAGTACGCCCAAACTTCATGCTTCAGTTTTGCCCATTTGCATCTGGTAGTCCCTTGCAGATGCTTCATGAGAACTGAAGAGGACAGGTGGGGATGGGCTTTATGAACGGGATTGACTGTTGATGTCAAGAGAAAAGGTCCGAGGAAGTGAACAAAGACATCCATTCCTAAACACAGGCGAGGTCACTTCACAGTGAAGGGCAGGGAAAAGAAAACTTTAAACAAATCCTTTTAAGTTCTTCAGTCCTGATGTCTTTTTCCATGTTGTGTGTCTCAGAATGTAATGAAATTCCCAGAAATTTCTGACTCCTTTGTCTTGATCCAAAATCTAACAGCATTTGTTGTCTAAAGTTTCCTTTTGACCAGACAGGCTAAGCTAAGGAAATTATGTAGAGAAAAATTGGAATCCAGCCAAAGCAAGAGCCAAGACTTAGTGGTGATTTGTCTTGCCTGGTAATTAAAATTTTCCTGAGGACTAACTTCAGAACCTCATGATCCCATTGAATGCTTGAAAAGAATTTTCAGGAGATACTGTCTGAGCCATATAATGTTGAGATGAAGTGAACAGTTTATATGTTCTTGCTTTATTTTATTTATTAGTTCATTATAGTTATACATAACAGTTGGGTTCATTTTGATATACTCATAAATGCATGCAACATAGATTTCTCCATTTCAATCTCCAGTGCTTCCTCTTGTTAGGGTACAGACAGATGTGAATGGTGGGAACACAAGGTTCAGAGAATAATTCTATAAAATAGGCCCACTGTGCTAACTCCTACACACTTTCTTTTCCAAGAAACAATTTACCTGTAGAACTGCCTGGCCTAAGTGAACAGGCTATGTTACATTTCTCAGCAAACTACCTGTTATCTGTATTATAAATGTAGGCCTAAAATAATATCCATAAGAGAAACCCAAGTTACCCTAAAGGGGGAAACTTCTGTGACTTAGTTTTCAAACTCAGGGAGATAAGGATAATTCCTCCTAACCAGAAAATCTGTAAGAATGTATGGTCAAGAATTGATTTAGAACTGGTCAGCATGGGCCAAGGTGCCCATGCAGTGAGGACTTGAAAGTCAAATATCACCTTGCTGTCAGCTAAAAGTTAATAGGTGGAGCTGGGCAGGATTCTCTGGAAACTTCTCCATGGTCCCCAATAAAACTGGAATGCAGGAGAGGCACAGTTTCTCTCCTCTCTGGAAGGACCCACTCTGTCTCTTAAGAGTGTCCCCTTTCACTTTTCTTATCCCTTCATTAAGCTCATGACTATTACCCTAAGTGACATGTCTAAAACCTTTCTAACTTGATCTCAAGAATCAAGGTTTGAAGCGGGGAGGTTGTTTTCATATTATCCCAGTTTTCCAGGAGACCCCAACTGTGTATCACTCTTACCCTCCCCTCCTTCTCAACCCTGATCCCCTTCCTCTACTCTACTGATCTTCCCTCTATTTATTTATCTACACGGTGCATTATAGTTATATACAAATTCAAATGAATTGTGATATACTCGTACATTCACATACCATAATTCAGTCCACTTCACTGACCAGTAACTACTTCCCTTCCATCACTTCCTTCCTCCCCCTTGGTCCCCTGCTTCTATTCTACTGATCTCCCTTTTATTTTTTGAAGTTCCTTTTCGTACTCCTTTTTTTTGTTGTTTAGTTTCTGCATATAGGAGAAAAAATTCAAACCTTGACTTTCTGAGTCTGCCTTATTTCATTTAGTGTGATCTCCAGTTTCATCCAGCAAATAACATACTATTATTCTTCACATTATGGAAATTCCTCAAAAGACTAGGAATGGAACCACTATATGACTCAGCTATCCTACTCCTTTGTTTATCAAAAAGAACTAAAATCATAGTACTGTGGTGATACATGCATGCCAAAGTTTACAGCACCGTAATCCATAATAGAAAGGTTATACAATCATCCTTGGTACCCATCAAAAGATGAACAGATAAAGAAAATGTACTATCTATAACATAAGTATTCTAGGCTTTCTGAAAAACATGGGAATGCGTAAAAGTGTTTCCTAAACAGTGTCACTGTTGCCCAAGTTACAGTATTTTGCATGTTCAGACCAACTCTGGACACTGACAGCACTCATCCTCCAACATCAGGATCCTAGTGAACCGATTTGAGAACAAAATCAGGAGCAAAAGCCAATTCCAAATGAATATTATTTTCTCCTAAAAAGCCAGTTTCCCCCTTTTTTATGTTAGTGTTGACTCTGGTATTTCCTGGACAGAGCATGGCTTTGCTTAGAAACTAGAACCCTGGAAACCAGATCTGGGTACCAACAGTAGAGGGGAATCATATCCAGTAGGAAAAGAAGGAACACTGTGTTATTTGGAGTTCCCTTCACCTCTTTAAGAAAAAAAATGTGCCATAAGGTGTCTAAAGAGTAGTGTTGCAGACAGATGTGGTAGTGTAAGATTTATGTTTTCTTTTTTTATCAAAGTTAAACCTGTAATAAAATACAGGCACATTTACTGTAACTTAAACTTGATGCCATCTTAGGTCAGGGAACCATATCGCCAGAAAGAAGACTTTCTTAAAATTCCCTAACAGGTATCCCATCACAATTATAGCCCTCTCCTTTGCCTGTCTCAATTTTAAAGTTACCCAATCAATTAGATTGTAGCCCTGAGCACTAACAATCAGAGTGAAGGTGGTTATAAGAGCAGGTGGATTACCTGCCAGGTGGCTTCCTGGCTTCTGCCCTTCTGCAGAAGTAAATTTTACCCTGCCTACCCATTTCTGAGTATGTATTTGATTTTCTCACGGCAACTCAGTATTTCTAACAATTTTGTTTCTAACAGTGGCACAGGTACTCTGGAGGGTGAAGCAGGAGGCTATCCCAGACAATATAGCAAGATTCAGCCTGAAAATAAAAATAAACAAATAGTAGAATTCCTTTATTTATTTCAGCTGCACATCTTGACTCTTTCCAAAAGACTTGACATTAGTAAAATATTGTGGAAGATGTTCCACTGAGGATAAAAGAGGACCAAGGCATTAGTGAGGAAGGACAAACTTTCTTATTAGTCCTTATTGTTTGAATTTAGCCGGGAATGTTATCTGAATGTCTAGCTTATCTATAAAAAATTGAATCATCACCCATTTTACAAATTTATTAATAGGATTACATTAAAAAATAAAGATGGGAATTCTTTATGTATTCATAGCTCTCATCTCCTCCCTGTGAAATGTCTTAAGATTTCAATAATATCACTTACTCTATGATGAAACCTCAACCTAAGAAGTCTTCTTGAAAGTGAACCATTCAAGAGACTCACCCATGAATCTTCTTATTTTTCCATCTCAACTTCTTGTTTGCATTGGTGTCCTAGGGCCCCTTCTTGGGATGAACCCTTTAGGTTCATATGACATCACAGAAAGGCACTCTCTACTCCAGACTCATACAACTTGTGTCTTCTGTTCCTTTAGCGTTCATTGAAAAGTGAATCAGTTCATCTGTATCTCTCACATAGTGCATTAGTTTTCTCTTGCTGCTGCTATAAAAATTACCATACATTTAGTGGCGTAAAACAAAGCCCTTTCATTATCTCACTTTGTAGGCCAGCAGTCTGGGTGGACTCAGTCGGTTTCTTTGCCCTAGTTCCCATTGGCTGAACTGAAAATGCTGGGAGGGCAGCGTTCCTTTATGGAAGCTCTGGGAGAGAATCTGTCCCCATCCTCATTCTGGTTGTTGGAAGCTGAATTCCTTGTGCTGTAGGATTGTGGTTCTCAGTTCTTGTGGCCTGTTGGCCACAGGTAACTCTTAGTTTTTTGAGGTCTCTATCTTAGCATGTAGTCCACTTATAAGACAGTAATAGCAGGTTTAGTCTTTCTTACTCTTCAAATCTCTCTGCCTCATCTCTCCTCTGCTTCTTCTGAATACCTCTCTGATTCCAGTGGAGATATTTCTCTACATTTGAGGGCTCAAGTGATTACTTTAGATCTATCTACAGAATCCAGGATAATTTCCATATTCTAAGACTTGCAGCTTTCATTATATTTGCAACATCTCTCCAAACCAAGGACTAAATTTGTATTTGATTGCCTGACCAGAGGGAGTATTCATGGGGGGAGAGGAGGTATCTTCCCTTTGCTGACTACTCCAAGGTTTCCATTGCTTTCCTCCCCTTACAACTGTCAGAGTTGAAGAGTGCATCACTCATCATCTGTCCCCATTTTTTGCAATGAAGTAAAAGACCTAAAAGCAATCTGTTCTATGCTTTTCTTAAAAGGATAACTCTTTCATCTTACTATGAAGGAGGAGGAAAAAGCTCCTCTATTTTAAATCCCTGCTATGACAAATGCTACCTGGAGCACTAAACTCATCCACATTACTTTCCTTCTTCTGTAAAATGTAATTTGAAATATGAAATTACCTGACTTGATACAAGATGGATGAATATGGAGGGTATTGTGTTAAGCAAAATAATCCAGTCACAGAAAGACAAATAGTATGTGCTCTCACTCATATGAGGAATTTGAAAGAAATTAAATGTGGAAGCAGACAGTAGAATGGAGGTTATTAACGACTGAGGAGTGGAGAAAATGGAGTGATATGGGTCAAAGAGCATAAAGTTTCATACAGGAAGAACAAATTTTTGAAATCTATTGTATAACATGCTGACTATTTAAAAATACCATATTGTATAATTCAAATTGATAAGTAAAAATTTCACATGTGCTCACTACAAAAAGTACTAAGTTATGGGGTGATGGATATGTTGACTAGGTTGATGTAATCTTTCTGCATAACATACATATTTTATGACATAACTTTGAACCCATAAATATATATAATTATATCTATGAATTTGCAATAAAATGTAAAAGAATCCCTTTCAGACATAGTATGAAGATAAAGATGGAACTATAAACACTTCATAAAATATGGAGATATTTGTTAATATTTTTGTTAATAGTTTTTTATCGTAGATATTTAGAATGATTTAATATAAATAACACATAACAACCTGGGAGTATGATAATAAGTGCAAAAAAATATAAATCCTCAGACTTTTCCATGCACCCACACAAATGCATACACTTGTGCATCTGAACCCTCACAATTTGGCTTCCAAAGCAGAAAGAAACTTGTCTAAATGCCCCTCAATCTGGATGGTTCCTTGATCTCTCAGAGTGACCTGAGCAATTATTTGTAACCTTATGTCTGCACACACTGGAGATACAATATGAGTTGTGGACTAGGCACAAATAGTTTGATTCCTCCAGATCATTAGCATTTATGTTGCCTTTGTGCCTCATATCCAGTATGGGGAAAACACACATTCTGTAAAGTCACATGTGAAAATAATAGTACTTTGGGAAACCTAGGTGTAGGCAGACCACTCAAAATCTATGCAACAGTTCGAGCAGAGCACTAACAAAAACAATGATGGATACTTTAAAGTATGACCAGATTAAAACATCTTGTTAAATTTCTATAAACAAATACTGCTGTTCAAGACTTTACCTTTCTAAAAATGAAGGCAACTTGGAGGAATAAAGTGTAGCAAAGGAGAAACTGAGACAGCTGAGTTTAGAGAGAAGGGTCAAACACACACACACATACACACACACACACACATGCACTCATACTCTAGCAGTAACAGTGCAATAAGTACTTCCAAGGTAGAGTAAGTGGCAAAAGGCAAACCGAGAAGCTATAGTGTATGCTAGTTATTTATTGACACATAACAAAGCACCCTAAAATGCAGTAGTTCAAGGCATAACCATTTATTACTTTCAGTTGAGTGGTTTCACTACTTGGGCCAGGCGTGAGCTCACCTGGACTCACTCCTGTACCTGTGATCAGTTGGCTGATCAATAGTAGCATGGCTGATCTGGGAAAGTCTCAGGTGAGATCTTCTCTGCTTCAGGTTATTTTTCATTCTTCAGCAGGTTAGTGTGGGCTTGTTAACATAATGGTCACTTTGCTCCAAGAGAACAAATTGGATTTTTTAAGATCCCTTGAGGTGTAGGCTTGGATCTGAAACCCCACTACTACTCGTAGTTTGGATTGGCCAAAACAAATCACAAAGGCGTTCCAGATTCAAGGGATGTGGAAGACTTCAGTTCATAATGGCATGAGTGGCAAAATGCAGAAGGGTAAGAGGGTAGAGGGTGATAGAGAATTGGGTTCATATTGTAACCACTAAACCAATGATAGATAGGCCCAGAGTACTGTATTATCTATCATCTTCCCCCTCTGGGTTCTGTTGCAGGCACTTGGTGATATAAAAACACTAATGATCTGGGGGGGGAAATCACATATGAAAAATGTTGCTAAACATTTTTCTGACATTATTTCTCTATTTATAATCACACATAGAATAATTCAGATTACAAAAACATGTTTTAGCAGAAAAGACCACCAAAATTTGTAAATGATTCATTTTACTAAAATAAATAACTCAGAGAAGTATGGGTTTTCCACATATCAACAGCTATCTAATTCACTAATTTTCTTTCTAATGTTTCCTTGATTTGGAAACAAACAGGTGCAGTTACATCTATAGAAGATTTCTCAACCCGAGACTGTTAACATTTGCTGTATGAGTTTGTTTTGTGCATTGTAGGTTTAGTGACATCCTTGGCCTTTACCCACTAGCATACCTCCCGCTGGGTTCTGACAAACAAACATGTCTCCAGACACATCCAAATGTCCCCTGTAGGAACAATCACTCCCAGCTGAGAACTACTGGACTACAGGATCAGAAGTGTGGAGAGCCCACAGCCTATTGTAGCTACACCACAGCTATTCATCAATTTCAATGTATCATGCAAACATCATCTGTTAATGTGTCACAAAGAAAAACTGAAGATCACAGTGCTTGAGCAAGGCAAACTATGTTTAGAAGACAGTGATAACTGTCTACTCTGTGTATTGCCTTGCATAACGAGGGAGCACTACCTGCACCCTGGCCTTTTCCCTCACTATCACTCTTCAATGACTAATGAACTGAGGAGGGAAATTGATCACGCATTCCAAAGCCTGTCCATTTACATTTCCCTTGAAAGCAAACCGCTCATGTGTTCTGCTCTATTGGGAAGGAACTGGCGAAGAAAAAGTTAATACAAAGAAGTGGTGTATTCTAGTGCATTGGTCAGGATAATTAGGAAATGGATAGTGAAATCAGTTTCAGGGCAAAATATGTACAAAACGTCTAAAGAATTTTGATATGCCCAAGGCACGTGACTTAAGTGGTCTTCAGGAAACTGTTACTGGTCTTTATGGTTGTGTAGTTAATTTTGAATTGTTTTTTGTTTGTTTGTTTGTTTGTTTTGTTTTCTGATACCAAAACCCAACAAATACACATCAAGAACATAAAACTGCAGACCAATTTCCTTGATGAACAGATACAAAAATCCTTAATAAAAGTCTAGCAAACTGCATCCAAAAACACATCAAAAAATAATACATCATGATCAAATGGCTTCATTCCTGGGATACAGAGCGATGCAACCATATGCAAATCAATATATGTGATTCATCACTTTAACAGAATTTTGAACTGTTTTTAACCTGGGAAGACGGAGTGCTGTTTAGGGCAATTGGAAATGGTATTTTGTCCATTATAGGTTACTAAAGCAGCTTTACCCTCAAACAAGTCTTTTATACAAGGAGGTAAATACACTTTGACTTATGGAAATTATGCACGGTCTGCTTGTTTTAAGGAAAAGCAAGTGTTCAGCAAAGGTGAGAGTTGCAGGCCTCAGCAACTCAGGAAATGAATGGATTTCAGGCCTAAGAGAGGTGTGGGCAAAGAGTTTCAAAAAGAAAATGTTTTAGGAGTTAGTGTTAGCAAAGGTACGAGCTAAAGGCTCTCAGACTTCCACAAAGGCACCAGCTGCAGCACCCCAACGAGTGAAGACGTAGGATGCAGAGACCTCGACCAGGTGATGGTGGCTTCAGAAAATTTGTTCCAAGCAGTTGTAAATGTCACTGTATGTACTATAGCTATATATATATATATATATATATATATATATATATATATATAT
>PVKS010040517.1:0-16582 GCA_004027875.1 Aplodontia rufa
TATTGTGAGTGGGACTGATTTCCTGGCTTCTTCATCAGTCCTATTATTATTAGTGTATAGGAAAGCTGTTGATTTATGGGTGTTGATCTTGTATCCTGCCACTTTGCTAAATCTGTTTATAAGTCCAAGCAGTTTACTGATGGAGGTTTTGGGATCTTCCAGATATAGGATCAGGTCGTTAGCAAAAAGAGAGAGTTTGACTTCCTCTCTTCCTACTTTTATCCCCTTGATTTCTTTCTCTTGCTTATTTGCTCCAGCTAGGGTCTCAAGAACAATATTGAATAAAAGTGGTGAGAGCGGACAGCCTTGTCTTGTTCCCGATTTTAGTGGAAATGCTTTCAGCTTTTCTCCATTTAGTATTATACTAGCTGAGGGTTTAGCATATATAGCCTTTACATAGTTCAGAAGTGATCTTTTGAACCCTATCTTCTCTAGAGTTTTGAACATAAAAGGGTGCTGGATTTTATCAAAGGCCTTTTCTGCATCCATTGAGATGATCATATGGCTTTTGTCCTTGATTATGTCTAAGTGGTGAATTACGCTAATTGTTTTGCATACGTTGAACCAGCCCTGCATTCCTGGGATGAAGCCCCCTTGATCATGATAGATTATCTTCTTTATAAGTTTTTGAATATGGTTTGCTAGTACTTTATTAAGGATTTTTGCATCCAGGTTCATCAGGGATATTGATCTGTAGTTTTCTTTTTTTGATGTATCCTTGTTGGGTTTTGGTATCAGAGTTATGGTTGCTTCATAAAAAGTGGATGGGAGCGTTCCCTCCTTTTCAATTTCTTGAAATAACTTAATAAAGGAGAGGTGTTAGTTCCTCCTCAAAAGTGTGGTAAAAATCAGCGGGGAAGCCATCAGGTCCAGGGCTTTTCTTCTTTGGTAGACTTTTAATTGCAATGTGGATTTCAGTGTCTGTGATTGGGCTGTTTAGGAATTCAGTATCATTCTGAGTCAATTTAGGAATGTTGTATGTGTCAAGAAATTTATCCATTTCTTCCAAATTATCAAGTTTGGAGGAGTATAACTTTTCAAAATATGATCTTTATAATTTGTTAGATTTCCGTGGGGTCAGTGGTGGTCACTCCCTTTTCACTGGAGATTTTATTGATTTGCTTCATTTCTGCCCTTCTTTTTATTAGATTTGCTAGGGGTCTATCTTGTTTATTTTTTCAAAGTACCAGTTCTTTGTTTCATCAGTTCTTTTTATTGTTTTTTTGTTCTCAATTTCATTGATTTCAGCTCTGATCTTGGTTATTTCCTGTCTTCTGCTGTTCTTCGTTTTGAAGGGCTTTGAGATGGAGCCTACATTTGTTTATTTCGGATCTCTCTTCATTTTTAATGTGGGCACTCAGTGCTATAAATTTTCCCCTTAGGAAAGCTTTCATGCTGTCCAAGAGGTTCGATATGTTGTGTCTTCATTTTCATTCTCATCCAAGAATTTTTGGATTTCTTCTCTCATGTTCTTGGATCCATTCTTCATTTAATAGAGTTTTATTCAGTCTCCATGAATATGTCTTTTTCTGTTGTGATTTTTACTGTTGATTGCTAGGGTCATAGCATTGTGGTCTGAGAGGATACACGAAATAATATCTACTTTTTTATTTTTGCTGAGATTATCTTTTTGAACCAGAATATGATCTATTTTGGAAAAGGATCCATGTGCTGCAGAGAAGAAGGTATATTCTGCTAACTTGGGATGGAAAATTCTAATATGTCTATTAAGTCCATTTGATTAATGGAGTTATTTAGGCTGGTGATTTCTTTATTGATTTTTTTTGTTTTGATGATCTGTCTAATGGTGACAGCGCAGTGTTGAAGTCTCCCAGTATTATTGTGTTGAGGTCCATGTTTGGTTTGATGTCATGAAGTAATTTATTCACATAGTCGGATGCACTGTTGTTTGGAGAGTATATATTAACTATGGTTTTTTCTTCCTGTTGTAGTGTTCCTTTTAGTACTAAATAGTGGGTGGCCTTCTTTATCTCTTCTGATTGGTTTATGTTTGAAATTTACTTTGTCAGTTATAAGTATAGCGACACTGGCTTGCTTTCTTGGGCCGTACACATGGTAGATTGTTTTCCATCCTTTCACCCTTAATCTGTGATGTCATTGCCTTGCAGGTGAGTTTTTTGTAAGCAACATGTGGTTGGATTTTGTTTTTTGATCCAGTCTGCAAGTCTGCCTCTTTTGAGTGGTGCATTTAGGCCATTCACATTCAGTGTGAAAATACAAGTGTGTAATTGGTTCATAGTCATTGCTTCTTATTTAGGTAGTTCTGTGGTTGCCTTGGTTCATTATTGCTGGGTGATACTTTTACTGAATTTCTTCAGTTTGTAGGTTTTGGGTATCAATTGCTTGTTCTTCTGTCCGGAATGTTTCCTTGAGAATTCTTTGTAGAGCGGGTATTCTTGTTTACGAATGCTGCCAGTTTTGTTTTATCATAAAAAGTTCTTATTTCTCCATCAACTTTGAAGCTGAGTTTTGCTGGGTATAGAATTCTTGGCTGCATGTTGTGGTCATTCAGATGTTGAAAGATAGCATTCCAAGACCTTCTCGTCTTCAGAGTCTGGGTTGAAAAGTCACAGACAATTATTATTGGCTTGCCTCTGAATGTGATTTGGCATTTCTCCCTTGCTGCTTTTAATATAGTTTCCTTGGTATCCCTGTTATACATTTTGAATATGATGTGTCTTGGTGAGTTTCTCCTTTGATTAGGCCTATTTGGTGTCCTGGATGAGCATATCTGATTCTATTTTTATGTGAGAAAAGTTTTCATTCACAATTTCTTTGAGAATATTCCTCATACCATTGGTGCTTGTCTGGATTTCTTCCTGTATCCCAATTACTCTCAGATTGTTTCTTCTCATTTCATCCCAGACATTTTTAAAATTCTGGTCATGATCTCTCAGTGTTTATCTTTTTTGACATCAGTGTGCTCTAGCTTGGTCAGCCTGTCTTCATTGTCAGATGTTCTTTCTTCAGTAGCAGAGGTTCTATTTTCTACTGAAGTTAGTCTATTATTAAATTCTTGCATGGTCTCTCTCATATCATTGACTGCAGATTTTAGATCTGATACTTCCTTTTTGAGAGAATCAATTTCTTTGATGATAGAGTTTCCCAACTCTTGAGTTTACTCATTTATTCCCTTCATTATCTCTCTTTATAATTCATTGCTCCTTTTTGTTATCAGCTCTTTGATAAATTGTTCTCGATTTTCATCCCGGTCCCCAGCCATAGCCCCCTTACTAGGGGAGTTATGGGATTGATGAGAACCTCTTCGAGTTTGATTTCTCATGACTGAAGAGATTCTTCTTGCTTATTTGACTGGTGAACCCTTTGTGGATGCAATACAAGACTTGGTGGTTCTTTTTCCTGCCCCCTCCCTTAAGGACTAAGTTGTTGGATTGGGAAATCTGTCCAGTCCCTTACTTGAAATGGGGTTTTTCAGGAAAGTTGATTTCAGAAGTCAAACACCTTTACTGTGAACTGTTAGTTACCCTTACAGATTTCCAACACCTCATGCGCTAATAGAAAATTGTCAATATGTACAACCAAAGCTTATAATAAACAATAGTAAATTAATTATTTAGAACAGACTATAATAGACTTTTGAATTCAGCCTATGAAACTAGTGGTAGTGATAATATTTTCGGAGACACTAGTATTTAATTATCACATATGTCAGACTTCAAGAACAAACAAGTCTTATTCAGATTGACAATCACAGCAGTAATCGTTACGCAGCCTTAATAGTGGGGAGTTGAAGAGAGTTAACTAATTGGGAGTCAGAGAGGGAGGGTAATGGAGGTGAAATTTAGAGAGGAGATTATATAGAACAGTTGTGGACAGTGAGAAAGTGGAGGAGGCACAGGATTTGCTGTAGAAAGAAAAACAAATTGCTAAAACGAAAAAAGGGGAAAAGAAAATTAAAAAAAATAATAATTAAATTTAAAATAAAGGAAAAAAGAAGAAAGAAAAAAAGAAAATACGGATCCGAAGGGAAGCTAGGATAGCTGTGGTCTAATATAGGAAGGGTAAAAGAGTTATTACTAAGATTTGGGTCATCATTTAAGGGAAGAAGTTCTCCCTGGTGAATTATGCTTGTCAGGTACAATATACTTCAAATACTATATGCACTGACAGAATCCTTCTTCTCAAGAATGAGGACAAGGATAGACAGGATAGATAAGAGGGAATAAGAGAGACAATAGATAGAGAAAAGGAAAATGAGAAAGAATCATAAAAACAGGCAATCAAAACAGGAAAAAATATATTTTTTCTTAAAAGAAGAAAGAAAAAAGAAAAAAATGGAAGAGGGAGGAGATAACCGCCCCCAGAAATTAAAAGAGCAGGGAAACAAAAACAGCTAGTATTTCTATATGTTGAAGAACCAATAAACTTTTCCAGTTATTGCATTAGTATACCTCTAGAACATGCAAAAAACAAAGAGAAAAAAAAGGGTTGAAAAACAAAAAATTCTCAATAAAAACTTGGAAGTATAGCAGTAAGAATGTCTCTGATCCCTTTCGGAGGAGTTGTTCCCTGTCCATCTGGGTAAGAGGGGCAGGGTCACTTAGTTAGGATTTTTAGGGGATCTGAAAGTCAGAAGTGTTATGTTTTCAATGCTCCGTCTGCTGGTGGTTGCGATATTAGAGCTGGGGCAAGAGATTCAGCGGGCTTAACATGAACTGTGGTCCTTCTAGCTTGGGTGGGAGTGGCTAGTACTGAGTAATGTTCCCCTTTACTCCACTAACCCAAAGCCCCTACCCATAGTGGAGTCAGAGCCTGCCCCAAGCTTTCTCTTCCCAGTTCAGCCTGTGGTCTGTGGTCTACTCCAGATGAAGTTTTAAGAGCCTGCTTTGAAGTCCCAGGGAGCGCTGGTCCCTGTCGGGTAGAGTGGGAGACTCCTAGGGCTTTAAAGATGGAGGTCCACCTCACACGCCACCGCAGCTGCCTCTGCCTGGCAGCCTGCTTCAGTAGGATTGACTGTAGGCAGCTTCCAGACACTGATCTCGCTGCCAAATGGAGTGTAAGGACGGGATGTGACTCTGGAATAGCATTAGCTTTAAAGCATGGAGGCTTGGCCGATGTGTTCGAGGGCTGCTAGACTCCTCCCCCACTCCCAGGCCACAATACCCAGCAGATTTTTGAGTTCTTTATATATTCTAGGTATTACTGCCCTATCTGAGGAGCAAATGGCAAAGATCTTCTCTCATTCTATAGGCTCTCTCTTCATATTCTTGTTTCTTTTGTTGTGCAGAAGCTTTTAAAGTTGATGGCATCCCACTTAATTGATTCTTGATTTTGTTTCTTGCACTTTAGTTGTCTTATTAAGGAAGTTATTTCCTGTGCCAGTATGTTGCAGTGTTGGATCTACATATTCATCTGGTCAAATTCCTAGGTCTTTGATCACTTTGAGTTGACTTTTGTGCTGAGTGAGAGATAGGGGTCAAGTTTCATTCTTCTACTTACGGATTTCCAGTTTTCCCAGCAGCAGTTGTTGAAAAGGCTAGTATAACTTACTTTTAATTCAAGTTCAGAACAAAACACCATTTTATGGAAAAAATATTTACAAGTATTTTTCTTTTGATTCCTAAGTAAAAACTTCAGTAGGTCCTATCATTCTCATTTGTAGATGTGAAAACTAAGGAAAATAAAATAAATAGCTTGTCCAAGGACATGCAGAATAAAAAGTAGCAGAACCAGGATTTAGTCTAACATGTCAGTCTGACTCTAAGGTTTATATCCAAAACTGACAAAGCCACATACTCTAAAACAATCATTCTCAAAACTCCGGGAATCCTGGAGCCCTTTCAACAGTCTTTGGAGTCAAATATTTTTAATAGTGTTATGAAAGCATTATTTGTGTCTCTTGTTGTCTTAACGTTTACATTGATAGTACAAAAAAGAATGGTGGATAAGTTGCTGTTTCCTTAGCATATGTATATCAAAGCAGTGACACTAGATTATGCTAGTAGTAGTTATAGTCATCACTGGTGTATAATTGTAATTGTTTTTAAAAGGTTATTTTCACTTAAGAATGTCCTGATGAAACAGAATATTAATTTTATTAAATCTTGACTCTTGAGTCACATCTTTTTAATACTCTGTATGACTAAATACAAATATAGACTTATGCTATGTACCAAAGTACTGTGGTTGTTTCTAGGAAAAACATGTGTGCATTGTATGAACTGAACTAGGTACTTGGTTTCATAGAACAGTTTTACTTTAAACATTGACTTACAAATTATAGTTTTGTAGACTTGTCAGACAAAATAGGCCTCACGGAAATGAAGTGATAGGATTTTTTTTTCACAATGATAAAATTTGAGCTGTCGAGAAATTTGAATTTTAGAATTCTACTGTAAGCTTAACTTTAAATCTGTCTAATATTTAAAGAATTTTATGTTGAGGTGGGTAGTGATAATATTTAAATACTTTCCCATTGAGATGGTAGTGAAGTTAGTGAACATATTATAAAATAATATTATGAAACATGCCACCATGTGTAAGATCTGCATAACTCTAGAAACCATTGTTTACCAAAGGACCAACGTATGGGGTTGCTAAATCCCATAGAAGTAAGATTTTTGTGTAACAGTGTGAAAGGTTCATTGATTCTGATTTACATTCCATATTGCACATAACCCTCAAGGAAACTATCACTTGCAAAGTTTCAATGCAGTATTTAAGAAAACAATCTATAACTATTTGAAAAAATTTACAGTACATCTCCCCATTCCAGTTACTTAACTCTGTGAAGCCAGGTTGTCCTTATGTATTTCAGGTTAAACAACAGATGGCTATGCAGTGAACACAAAACGTATATTGGAAGGAATCTTCAATGAAGCCAGATATTAGAGAAATTTGCAAAATGGAAAAGAGCATAATTACTCACTGTAATTACTAATATTTAAATGAAATTGGCTCATTGTTATTTTTAAGTGAATTAAAATACCAGTTAAGTCATTTTCTAACATAATAAATATATGTATTTGTTTAATATCTATGTGATATATATATATTTATATTTATCTATGTATATGTTTGTGTAAGCAAATTTTGTTAGGGGTCCATCCTTTTTTTTAAAAGGGTATAAAAGGGTTCCAAGAACACAAAGCTCAAGTTGCTACTCTAAGAAAATATATTAAGAAAGTAAAATATGTGTGAGGAAAGAGCAACTGAAATTGTATAGCATATTTTTGAAATTACATTCAATGGTCCTACTGTTGATAGTCAAAGAAGCAATTTCTTTGGCATCCATAATTAGTTCTTTTTCTTTTCTTTTCTTTTTTTTCAAGAGAGGGACAGTGAGAAAGAGAGAAATAATTTTTATTTAGTTTTTCATGTGGCTTTCTTACTCCAAGACTTCGTTGTGTATGTGGTGCTGGGGTTTGAACTCTCGTACTCGCGTGTGCTGGGCAAGCACCAACTGCCATACTACCGCTCCAGCCTCCATAATTAGTTCTTAATCATATGTCAAATGCATTTATTTTTAATTCAGTCTGCCCTTTTCAAAGCATTCATAAAAGACATTTATTTGTACAGTATTGCTGATTTCTGGTGTTAATATTATACTAATTTAGCATTTGTGCAAGGATTATAAGCTATTCTAAAAGCCTTCAGGAATGATAGTGTAGATATGCAGTATGCCCCTAGAAGTTCATGTATGAGATAATGCAAGAAGGTTTAGAGGTGAGATGATTGGGTTATGACAACATTAATCCAATTAGTGAATTAATTCACTGGTGGGGATTAAGTGGTAAATGAAGGCAGGTAGGGTGTGACTAGAGGAAGTAGGTAATTGGGGACATGTATTTGGGGTAGATATTTTGTGTCTTGCCAGAGAGTGTCTCTTTCTGCTTTCTGGAACCATAACCCTTGCTGGTTTCCTCTGTCACACCCTTCTGCCATGATGTTCTGCTTCACTTTGGGCCCTAAGGAATGGAGTCTGCTGAGACCTCTGAAACCATGAGCCCCCAAATTAACTTTTTCTCCTTAAAATTGTTCTTGTCAGGTCTTTCTGATTGCAGCAATGAAAAAGCTGATTAAAGGAGTGTAAGTGTTTACTAGTTGACCGTCTAATTCATGATTCTCCTTTCTCCCCCATATCCTCCTCTCTGTGAGAGACAGTGGTCTGGCTGTGGTTTGCCAGGCTGCCTAGTTTTGAACTCCTGGGCTCAAGCTATCTTCTTGTCTTAGCCTCCAGATCATCTGAGATTATAGGCATGTACCTCCAGGACTGGCTTAATATGTTTTTAATTTGACTCAGTGGAGATTGTGGAGTTTATTATTAGTTAGGTATAAATGTTTATTAATACAGTTCTATTCTTAGGGCTATGTATAGGCTTTGGTGAATAGATACTAATGCTAAAAATATCCATATGTATGTTTTTCTTCATGTCTCTGCAGGATGAGGTAGCATTGCCCAAGATTTAGAAGCCAAGCAGAAAATGAGCTTAACATCCTGGTTTTTGGTGAGCAGTGGAGGCACTCGCCACAGGCTGCCACGAGAAATGATTTTTGTTGGAAGAGATGACTGTGAGCTTATGTTGCAGGTAATTCTGTCAATCTTCACTAATATTCCTACTCAGAACTTGGAATTAGCGTAAAATATTTTTCTACTCCTTTAGAGAATAACACTATTTAGGTTTGAACTTTCTGGCTGTTATTTAACTCTAACTGTACCAGTTCAATTATTTTTTCACCCCTGAATCATCTAAAAAAAATTTTAAATCTTGAGGATTATATTTTGAAGACTAAGAGCTCAAAATAGAGACGTTTATTCCTAAGTAGGAAGTTTCATATTACACACTTTAAAAATAAGACCTGTAAATAATTTGTAAAATTAACCTAGCATGTAAAATCAGAATTTTAATCATGGATACTTCAATGAAATTAGTTTCACTGCTTCTTTTAAAGATATTTATTATGATACCTACTAGTAGAGAATAGAGATTGTTGACTTTTAAAAAAATATAAGTTCTGTTATTGTATATTTCAGCATCACAACATGGTGTGGGATACATAGATAGTAACTACCATAAGGTGACCTCTCATATAGTTAGCCATATTTTTGTTTTTGAGCTAAGAGCGGCTAAAATCTACTCATTTAATGTGAAATCCATATATAGTGAAATTTTGGCTGTAGTCCTTATGTGCATTAGGTCTCTAGATTTGTTCATTCTACATATCTACTATTTTGGATTCTTTGACCTATATCTTCACATCTTATATCCCTCTCCCTAGCTGCTGGTAACCCCTGTTTTTTGGGGGGTATATAAGATTCCACATTTCCTGCCCCTAGATTCCTCCCTGTCGTCTCTCCCTCACCCCTTCCTCTCTCTTCTTCCATCCCCACTCCACTTACCTGTGGTTCCCTTAGATTATGTGTTGCTTTGACTTCGGTGAGTCTAGTAGATGAGCTTGACCTATCACCCAAACCTGGATTTTGCTCTAGCCTCCAAATGAGGGAAAACATTTGACCCCTGAGTCTCTGGGATTGGCTAATTTTGCTCAGCATAATTTCTTCCATTGCTATCCATTTACCTTCAATGAAGCAATATCATTGTTTCTAATAGCTGTGTAGAACTCCGTGGTATATATATACCAGATCTTTTGGATCCATTCATTCAGTGATGGGCATCTTGGTTGGTTCCGTAATTTAGCTATTGTAAATTGAGCTGCTGTGAACACAGATTTTGCTATGTCTCTGTAATGTGCTGATTCTAACTTCTCTGGGAAAATACCCAGAAGAGGGATAGCTGGGTCATATGGTGGGTCCAATGCTTTTTTTTTTTTTTTTTTTTTTTTTTTTAAAGAGAGGGACAGTGAGAGAGAGAGAGAGAGAGAGAATCAATTTTATTCGATTTTTCAGTTGGCTTTCATTACATGGTGCTGGGGAACTCGCATACTTGAGCATGCAAGGCAAGCGCCATAACGGCTGAGCCACCGCTCCTGCCCCCCAACTCTAAAAATTAAACCTTTTTAGTTTAATTGCATCCCATGCATTTATTCTTGACTTTAGTGCTTGAGCCATGGGAGTTTTGTTAAGGAAGGGCCACCGACTCCTATATCCTGTACTGTTGACCCTACTTCTTTTTCTGTAAGTTTGAAGTTGTTGGCTTAATATCCAGATCTTTGACCCATTTTGATTTAATTTTTGTGCAGGGGGAAAGGTAAGGATCCAGCTTCAGTTGTCTACACATGGCTGTCCAGTTTGTTCAGGAGGTTATTTTTGAAAATTTTTAGTAATGCTGTTTTTCTGAATGCCGTAAGTTTGATCTTATTGTGAAATGTTCTTATTTTTTCTTCAAATTCGAAGCTGAGTTTTGCTGAGTATAGTATTCTCAGCTGCATGTTGTGGTCATTCAGAGATTTAAATTTCTCCTTCTGGGATCTTTTTGCTTTTAAGGTCTGAGTTGAAAAAGTCAGATGTGACCCTTATTGGTTTGCTTCTGAATGTGATATGATGTTTCTCCTTTGCTGCTTTTAATATTCTTTCCTTGATTTCTCTGTTATATATTTTAAATATTATGTTTTGATGAGCTTCTCTTTGAAATAGGTCTACTGAGTGTCCTATAAGTTTACTGGATGAGCATATCTGACTAAATTTTTATATGGGAAAAATTTACTTTAATGTTCTTTATGCCTTTCGTTTGCATTTTTATTTCTCCTTGTATCCTAATTTCTTAGATTGTTTCTTCTGATTTTGTCCCTGACATTTTGAAAATTCTGCTCATGCTTTGTGTTTTTTGTTTTTTGTCATCCATGCACTCAGGATTACTTAGCCTATACTTATTTTGTTGGAAGTTCTTTCTTCCTGAGCTGAGGTTCTATTTTCTGTAGAAGTTAGTCTATTATTAAATTCTTCCATATTTCCTCTGATTTGATTGACTAAAGATTTTGGCTCTGTTACTTCCTTTTTCAGTATGTGTGTGTGTGTGTGTGTGTGTGTGTGTGTGTGTGTGTGTGTGTTTGAAGAGAGAAGGACAGTGAGAGACAGAGAGAATCAATTTTTATTGAGTCTTTCACATGGCTTTCCTTGCTCCAACACTTAGTTATGTATGTGGGTGCTGGGGTTTGAACCCGTGTTCTTGCGCATGCCAGGCAAGCGCCGCAACCACAGAGTCACTGCTCCAGCCCCTATGTGTGTTTTTTTGATAACTGAGTTTTTCATCTCTTGAGTTTTCTCACTTTGTCCCTTCATTAGATCTTTTACTTTGTTGTTCCTTTTAGGAATCAGATTGTAAGTTTTTCAAAGTTTTCATTCTGCTTCCTGGCCATGGGCTCCTTGGTCAGATAGTTGTTATGGGTTTGAGGTGAACCTTTTCTAGTTTGATTCCTCATTTTTGAAGAGCTTCCTCTGTATCTTTGAATTGAGGTTCCCTGTGCTGACATAAGGCAGGTCTTCAGGTGCTTCTCCTTGCAGGTCAAAGGGTCAGGTCAGATACTACCCCTCTGATGACCATCTTCCATAAAGCTGCTTTTGCCTGGAGCTCTCTTTTATTGCACCTTTTGGCTTTAGGCGCAGGGCGTGAATCGGTAACCTGTTGGGGTTGCAGGGCAGCCCCCAACTGGATTGTTGAAGCACATTGGCAGTGATGTGTGACTGTGTCCTGGGGTTTCAGAGGTGCAGGGTGGGCCCAGATGGGTCTTTCTGCATGCAGCAATGGGGGTCCTCCTTGGAGCAGACCTGGGCCCCTGTGGCTGTTGGGCAGGGCAGCTCCGGATCTGCAGAATCTTCCTCCGGGGCTGACCTGGACAGGAGCAGAGCTCTGGGCCCCCTGGTTTGGGTTAGGGGACAGTTCTGGGTAGGGAGAGGTCCTTCTCAGGTCCTGTCCTAGGCTCCTGCTGGTCAAGGACCTGAATCCTGGGCCTGCTGAGGGTGAGCAGGTTGCTTTCAGCCAGTTGTTGATGCCCTTTTTGACCAATTCAGTCTCCTAGTATGTTCCTACCTCTTAAAATCTATAACACATGAACCTTTGGGGGATACAATTATACCATATCCAAACCATTACACTGCATGTGAAATCTTATTTCACTTCTGATGTTTGTAGGGATAAAACTTAGGTTAGATCAACTTTGGTAATCTACATAAAGGTGAAGTTATTTTGTTTAGTGGTGCTCCCTTGCCTCTTATTACTCTGAGAACTGAATTTAGTACTTCATTAGTTTACATATAGCAAAAATTAAAAATACAACAATGAAAAGTAAACTGAGGTTTGAATACTTTCTAGACTTAATGCAAATGTTTTATGCTGATGTCTCTAAATACAGATATTTTATGATTAGTTGTAGTTTGCCATAAAACATGTTTTTTCCGGTAAGCTATAGAGAAATAGCAGTAATACCACTATTCATAGAATTTCTTTTAATTCTTAAATTAGTAATTTCTCTCAGATCAGTTGAGATTTCAGAGAAAACCAAACTAAATCAAAGTAAACCTTTAAAGCTTTCAAGAAGAACAAGCACGTCTGATGAATGTGTATATTTTATTGGCAGACTGTTTTAGGTACCATACTATTTTTTTCCTAAAGATAATTTAATAAAGAGTTTTGTGTTCTAGAATGAAAGAATAAAAATAGATTCAGTATGGATTGGTAATAAACCAAGTTTGGAGGGGTTTTTAATTTTATTAAAATTTGGTTATAAAAGGGTATCATTTTCAAGTAGAGTTTGCCTTTTTGATTGTTATTTTAATCAGCTGCTGACTACTTCATTTTTTTTATTTGGATAGGAGTTGGACTGTTTACTATTTGCTGTAGTTGAAGTGGCAGAGGCTGACATTTTCTCTGTCTTTGTTTTTTTGCCTCCCCTCTTTGTGCTTTCAGAGATTCTTTCTTGTTAGAATCTAACCTTTGCAGTTTTTTGTTGATATACTTTTTGGTTTTTATAAATGTGTTTTGAAATTCCTGTTGATGTAATAAAGTGTGGATGAAGGAAAAGAGGAAGCATTCTATAATGTTCATGATTAGTTTTCAGTGTTTTAGTGGGGTTGTGATGCCTTCATCACACCTTTAGTGGGTGTGATGAGATTAAGAAAGATAAAGACTGGAGTTGGGTGTTTCTATTCTCCCATTTAGATAGCCTCCGATAAAATAGTCCTTTCTTTCCAAAATCATAAGATTTTGATTAGGAGAACGGAATGCTTTGGGGTTATTCCAGATTGGATGGTTTTTCTTTCATTCAGCTGGAAGCATAAGATTTTTTTCACTATCTTTACCTTGTGATTCTTATGGGGCTTTTAGAGGTGCATGACACAGGAAAGAGTGATCGCCTCTCTAAGGCTGTATCCCTAGGAATTTTTATATCTCGTGCTTTTCTATTCTCATCCCCAACAATTAATCCCTTGACATTTAAATTTTCCTACTAGTTGTTGGTTCCAGCTGTTCCTTCTGTTCCTGGTAAGCTCTTTTTCTCTGTTTAGCTTGTCTATCTAATGGCAGTTTGTCCTCTGATGAAACTAAGGTGATTTTTTGTTTTGTTTTCTATTTGAGATGATAGTCTAGCACAAGCTGTTTCTGAACTGATGAGTTCAAGTTATCCTTCTACCTCAGCCTCCTCAGTAGTGGGAACTAAAGGTGTGTGCTACAATTCCAGTCTCTTAAGATTTTTATTTATTTTGGCAGGGTGTACCTGGGTTCAAACCCAGGAGTGCTTAACCACTGAGCCACATCCTCAGCCTTTTTTAATTTTTTACTTTTTTTTTAAAAAAAAAGGTTATTGTTGAGTTGCGTAGGGCCTTACTATGTTGCTGAGGCTGGCTTTGAATTTATCATCTTCTTGCCTCAGCCTCCTGAGTTGTTGGGATTACAAGCATGTGTTACTGCGCCTGATTTAAGATTAATTTTTATATTTATCATTTTTCTTTTGTGCAGGTGGAAGGGATGACTTCCAAGTTCTTTAGATGTTAGACAAGAAACTGGAAGTCACATCTCCTCCCCATTTTTGATATCTTTGCTTTTAATATATAAAGATTTGTATTGTTGCTCTATAATAAATGGTTATTGAGTTCAGATTCAGTGGTTCTCTTCCTGTGACTCTTCTGATATTTTCTTTCAGTAACAGTATTCACAGGCTTGTAGACCATCTTTAGATATTCCATCAGTAGACAACTCACTAAGCTTTGGAGAATGTGTATATGGGTATATACTTGTTTGTCATCGTGATTCATTTTTTGACTCTATGTCTTAGAGCTTGCCCATGAACCAGTTTTAGAACTCTTATTTAAAATAAGGGGTACATTTATTCAGAGGATAATTTTATTTAGAAAATTATCCCTTTATGTTCCTTTTTCTTTTTCAGTTTCTTATGAATTTAATTATTCTTAGTATTAAAAGTAGAAAAGGTCAGAGTAAACTTTAATATTTATATAAGAAATAATAATTCACATAATTTCCATATAGTAGTTTCAAATTATAAAATGATTGTAATTTTATATATACAACAAAGTCAGCTGATTTAAATTTTTTCAGAATTGCAAATTTAAGTAGAAAGAATATTTTAAAATTTGGCTATTTTTCTCTTCAGGGAGTGATGCCAAATTTATGTTGTATAATAACACTTAAACCAATTTTATTTCAGTATTTTCCTATTTTATCTGCTATCCTCTATTATATTAGATGTCTAGCCAAACATATTTTGTTTGGTATTTATTCTAGTATTTTCTTGTATTTATTAACTTAAAAAAATTCCTTTCAGTCTCGCAGTGTGGATAAGCAACATGCTGTGATCAATTATGATGCCTCTACAGATGAGCATTTGGTGAAAGATTTAGGCAGCCTAAATGGGGTAAGTTAACAGGTTTATATTTGGTCTTATTTGAGTATTTGTTTTATATTATAAGAAAACAAATCAGATTGCTATCCTATTTGTACTACCCCAAGAATGCCCCCCCCATTCACCCTCCCTTATCCCTCCCCTTCTTAAACATTTCTAAAAATGTATTAGGTTGTATAACATTACAACTTATCCAGATTTAACATGTGATAATGGACCTTCTTTCTCAATGGCCAGGGTCTAGTTCCAGCCTCCACAAATGAGTGAAGACATTCCACCCTTGGTTCTCTGGGTTATGCTGATTTCACTCAGCATAATTTCATCCATAGCCATCCATTTACCTTCAAAGGCTGCAGTATTATTGTTTCTAATTGCTGTGTAAAACTCCACGGTATATATGTACCACAGTTTTTGGATCCATTCATCCAATGAGGGACATATATGTTGTTTCCATAATTTAGCTATTGTAAATTGAACTGCTATGAACATGGATATTGCTGTGTTGCTGTAATGTGCTGATTCTAAATCCCCTGGAAAAATACCCAGGAGAGGAATAACAGGATCATATGGTGGGCTCATCCCTAGTTTTTTGAGGGTTCTCCACACTGCTTTCCAGAGGGGCTGTACCAGTCTGCAGTTCCACCAACAGTGTGCTAGTGTGTTTATCTCTCTACAACCCCTCCAGCATCTATTATTGTTTATTTTCTTCATTTTTGCCTATCTGACTGGCATGAGGTGATATCTTAATGTAGTTTTCATTTGCATTTCTCTGATTACTAGTGATTTAGAGCATGTTCTCATGTATTCATTGGCTTGATCAATGTCCTCTGTTGAGAAGTTTCTATTTAGCTCTTTAGCCAATTTATTAAATGAGTTGTTTGTGTTTTTGTAGTTGAGATTTTTGAGGATTTTGTAGATTCTGGATATGAGACCCGTGTCAGAGGAATTACAGCCCATGATTCTCTCCAATTCTGTAGGAAACCTCTTGACTCTTTTGATTGTTTCCTTTATGGCATCCCAATCACTAATTTTTAACTTTATTTCCTTCACTTTAGGAGACATGTTGAGAAAGTCTTTGGCTACTCCCAAATGCTGAAGTGTTGGACCTAATTTGTCTTCCATCAGTTGCAAGGTAGCTGGTTTAATTCCTAGCTCCTTGATCCATTTTGATTTGATTCTGATCCAAGGAGAAAGATATGGGTCTAATTTCATCTTTTGGCAAGTGGCTGTCCAGTTTGTCCAGCACCATTTGTTGAAGAGGCTGTCTCTCCTTCATGTCATATTTTGTCCCCCTTTGTCAAAAATCAGATGCTTAAAGATTTGAGGGTTTGTTTCAGGGTCTTCTATTTTTTTCCATTGATCTTCTTTCCTATCTTGATACCAGTACCATGCTGTCTTTGTTACTACAGCTCTATAGTATAGTTTTAGATCTGCTATGGCAAAACTGCCTGATTCATCATTCTTGCTTAGTAGCGTTTTGGCAATTCTAGGTTTCGTATTGTTCCAAATGAATTTGAGAATTGCTTTTCTATGTCTGTGAAGAACAACATATCTTTATAGGGATAGCATGAAATCTATATAGAGCTTTCCGTAGAATGGCCATTTTGATTATATTAATTCTGCCTAATCAAGAGCATGGGACATCTTTCCATCTTCTTAGGTCATCTTGGATTTCATTCTTCAATGACTGATAATTTTTGTTGTAGAGATCTTTAATTTCCCTTGTAAGATAATTCCCAAGTATTTTTTTTTTTCAAAGATATTGTGAGTGGGACTGATTTCCTGGCTT
>PVKS010040518.1:0-16579 GCA_004027875.1 Aplodontia rufa
AAAAAAAATTAAATTGTATGCATATGTATGATTGAGAAGTCTATTTTGATAGAGATTTTGTGTATAATTTTATTCTTTTATCATAAGTGTCAAGTTTTGGTGTTATGTTGGTCTCAAAAATCAATATGGGGGGTTGGAGTGGTGGCTCAGCATTTACCGTGCTTGCTGGCAAGCATGAGGACACAGGTTCAAATCCTAGCACCATGTACACAGTGAAGTGTCTGAGAGATCTCTCTTTAAAAAAAAAAAAAATCAATATAGGGACTATTCTCTAACCCTGTATTTTCTTGAAGATTTTCCATCATATTGACAATATTTCTTTTTAAATATTGTATGTCACAATCTAATTACAACTGCAAATTTTTATATTTGGAAAATTTTTAAAAAATAATAATAAATTTGATTTCCTCAAATTTCCCTTTCTCGGGGGTCTTATATATTTGATTCTCTGGAAACAAGACTCTGAAATAGGCTGGGTATATTGGATGTTTATTTGTGAGGTTTCTTAGTATTAATCTCTATGCGAATGATCAGGAAAAAACAATAAAAGAACAGCTTGCATAGAGGTGAAATCAAACACCATTGTAGATATGACCTCTACCACACCTACACAGAGAAAGTTGCAGAAATAGATTATCAGAATTATCCCATAGTGGTCCAAACTAGCAGAATTATTATATGCCATCCCCACCCTTCCAACAGTTAACCACTGGATGAGGTCCTTCCAGGGACGGTCTCTACCATGAGTGAGATCTCTGAAAATAACCAGGTGGCAGAGGTCTGCAGCAAAAGGCCGTCCAATGACAATTGTCTTGACACTTGCTGCTGCTAAACAGGAAATCAGTACTTGAAGGATGATCTGTTTATATCTGGAAATCCTGAGGGATATGTTGGGTTTCTATTTCATCTTGCTTTAGTTTGATAAATATGTGTTTCAAGAACGTTATTAAATTTGTTTAAGTTATGTTTATTTTAGTAGTCCCCAAATTATATTTTCAGTAGCTACAAGACATTCATTTAATTTAATAGTACACAAAATTCATTTCTAATATTTACAATTTATTTTTTTCTCTTTTCTCTTAATACTGCTAAATTTTATGAAACTAGTAAAATATAAACACTTTTTTTAAAATTTAAATACGTATAAACATTAGTAATTTTGTTAATGACACAGATATGTCCTATCTATAAGAAGAAATACAGTGTGATATGTGATATGTTATTGAATGTCAAAATAATAAAGGCCACCTTTATAAGGTCCAGATAATATTTTTATTTATTATTTGTTAGATATAGTCTTACGATTTGCAGGGAATCGTTGTTACATATTCATGCATACATGGATATTGACAAAGTAAGTTACTGCCAATCCTAGTCTAGGAACTCCACACTTCATCCACTCCTTGCTCTCATGTCTCCTCTGCAATACCCCACATTATAGATCAAAATAAGCATATACATGTGTATTAATTTTTGAAATTTCTGAGCTTCTCTGAGGCAACATTGTTTTGTTACTTTCAATCTTGACTTGAATTTGAGGCTCCAAGATTGTTCCAAATTCCATTAAATTCAAAAGTTAAAAGATTATTCTTATATTTTTATACTGAAAAGACAGTGCTTGAATCATGAAACTATACTGAACATTTTAAATCAATGACCCAATTATTTCATAATTATAAATAACATCATTTTTTAAATTAAAGTTTTTAACACTAAATTGAGATGTAAAATTAATTTTATTTTCCTATTACATAAATGTGAGGCAATATTAATTTTATAATGTAACATTATATTTTATTAACTATTTGATCACAGATTATGTTTTATTATAGCAAATAACAGTGAGAGTATGGAAGAAAATGGATACTCCTACAGGCTTGCTGATATAAATTTGTTAAGCCAGGTTGGTGGGGAATTTAACTTTAAAAATTTTTAAGTATGTATGATTTAAGATTCTATTTTTGAAGAAGAAAAAGGTAAAGGAGGGCAACTGATTTAGTTAATTGTCTCCAAAAACTATTGAGCTGTTTTTCCCTTCCTGAGTTATAATAAATCTAGACATTTTGATTTTCTGTTAGTTATCATTTTCTGGACTAAATTAATAAACTAAAAAATGCTGTAATTTTTTGTTAACTGTTTTCTCATTATGATTCCTCATATATATTATGCAAAATATGAGAAGTATTATACAAAATATGAGACAGTGAGAGAGAGAGAGAGAGAGACAGAATCAATTTTTTTGAGTTTTCACATGACTTTCATTGCTCTGACACCTAATTGTGTACAAGGGTGCTGGGGTTTTTTTTAATTTTTGTTTTTGAACAACCATACAAGTTTTTAACAAAATACTATCAAATGAGTATAGATTCTGGATATTACAATTACCTCCAGGAGTGCCCCTCCAATTACCCACCCTTATCCCTCCCTTCCCCTTCCCACAATATCTCTAAAAAAACATTATGTTGTATAGCATTACATCTTATCTGGATTTAACACATGATAATAGACCAAATTTCTCACTGGTCAGGGTCTAGTTCCAACCTCCACAGATGAGTGGAGACAATCCACCACTAGTTCTCTGGGTTAAGTTGATTTTACTCAGCCTAATTTCTTCCATAGCCATCCATTTACCTTCAAAGGCTGCAATATCATTGTTCCTAATTGCTGTGTAATATTCCATGGTATAAATGTACCACAGCTTTTGGATCCATTCATCCAGTGAGGGGCATCTGGGTTGTTTCCATAGCCTAGCAATAGTGAATTGAGCTGCTATGAACATAGATATTGCTGTGTCACTATAATGTGCTGATTCTAAGTCCCCTGGAAAGATACCCAGGAGTGGAATAGCAGGGTCGTATGGTGGAGTCATGCCTAGTTTTTTGAGGATTCTCCACACTGCTTTCCAGAGGGGCTGTACCAGTCTGCAGCTCCACCAACAATGTGTTAGTGTGCCTGTCTCTCCACAGCCCCTTCAGCATCTATTATTGTTTATTTTCTTCATCTTTACCATTCTGACTAGCATAAGGTGATATCTTAATGTGGTTTTCATTTGCATTTCTCTGATTACTAGTGATTTAGAGCACTTTCTCATGTATTCATTGGCTTGATCAATGTCCTCTGGTGAGAAGTCTCTGTTTAGCTCTTTGGCCCATTTATTAATTGGGCTGTTAGTGTTTTTGTAGTTGACATTTTTGAGGATTTTATAGATTCTGGGTATGAGACCTTTGCCAGAGGAATCATAGCCCATGATTCTCTCCATTTCCGTAGGAAACCTCTTGACTCTTTTGATTGTTTCCTTGGCAGTACAAAAGTACAAAAAGTACAAAAAGTCAGGAAATCAGTTCCTTTCAAAATAGCTTCGAAAAAAATAAAATACTTGGGAATTAACCTAACAAGGGAAATCAAAGATCTCTTCAATGAAAACTGTTTGCTTATATTAATTTTTAAGCTTAACACGGTTTGTTAAAGTGTTCCCCTTTTTGGATTCAAATACAGTTTTTGAGACCATTGAATCAATTCATGCTTGTTCTTCAAATTGGTTAAAATAAAATGTGTAATGAATACATTATACACTCTATTTCATTGGTGTCATCTGCAATTGTTACTCAAATAATTGCCATTTTTTCATCCAATTTATTTTAGAGTTTTCCTCATGGGTCAGAAGAAGAAATAGTGACCCATTAATATTGTCTTATATAATTCTGCTTCTTGCATTTTGATGTTCTATAAGAATTATTTTCCTCAAAAACTGCTCATGAAATAAAATGTAGGAATTGAGTTAATATATTTATTTTTGTTCCTTTATTTAATGTAGCATTTAGAAAAATATTTACCCAAGTGTTATCCATCTATGCTTTTTCTTAATAATTGAACTAAACAAATAAATGTTTTCATTAATTTTAAACATGAAATAAGCTAATTTATAAATATCGTGTGTTTAATTCCACATGACAACTTTAGTGATACACTGGAAAGCATTGTAAATGAATAAAAACAAATATGGAGAATTTCGAGAAAAGTTAACAGTTGACACTCTGAAAGATCAAAGTCTTTTCTTAACCAATTGGGTTGGAAAAAAAAAAAGTAAGTGGAAGCCATCTTCAATATCTAGAGTGTTTTTTGTGAACTGCGACTTAGCGTTACTGGAATCTTAAGAGTGTTGGAGTAGTGGGACAGATTCCAGTAGCCTTGCTATGTTTCTGAACGTCATAGGAATTTCTCAGGTGAAATGCAATAATGCTTCATTATTCATACATACAAATATATCTGGATTTAATCACCATTCAGAAGTGGCAATGTTGCATAGTGATTCACATTTTGATGTGAAACAGACCTTAATACAAACCTAACTTTGCCACTTATCAAATTTAATTTGGGTAAGATACTTTGTTTACACCTTAGTTTTCTCATCTGTAAAATTGCAGTCATAACATATGCCTCATATATTGATAAGAGGATCATGTGCCTGGAAAATATTGAGCTTCTAGAAATTCAAATAGAAAGACCAGAGTTAGTATACTAATTCTACTGGGTTTTTTTTAAAGCTAAAACAGTGCCACATAGGTAGGTTCTAATCGGACTCACAGGAGTAAATAATGATAGTGTCTAGAAACAAAATATACCCTCCAGAATGTAAAATGCTTTGATGAAGCATTTTAAAATCTTAACTATTTAATTAAGATCTCTTTCTGGACTTCCTCCACATGAACTTTCAGCTAAAAGCATTTATGTTTCCTGTCCTGTTGGTCTATTATTAAAGAGATGGGAACAGAAAATCTAGATATACATGAGAAAAAAGTCTGTCAAAGAAAGCCTATAAACCCTTACATTAATTGATTACATACTGATTTATCAAAACACTAGAGAGAAGAATAGGATGTACTTTGACAATGTCAGGATAAAGTAAATTTATACCAACCAGTCAATAATGCCTCATATCTTATTCAGGTGAATAAAATACAGTAGTTATTCACATTTCAACAGTACTGAAGGCATTTCATTTTCTGAGATTTTTTTTTTTACAATCCAATTAAGTTCATTGTTATTGGCTACGATGGCACAATTAGCTACCCCATCTGAGATTCCATTTCTGAGGATTTAACTTCCTCAGTATTAGAACAACTAAAGCATAGTATTAGCTAATCCAGGTACTAAAGCAAAAGCAGAAACTGCATCTTTGTGTTTGTGCTCTTTGTGTAAATTATTTTTGGAAATAGAAATACGTTATTTATTCATGCAGATTCTTATTCAGTTAGATTTATTAGTCATTTTCTAAAAGTTTACTAAGTACAGATGGTTTTATTCAAACGCATCCAGAGATCACCCCAGAAATCCAAATTAATTTATGATCCCAAAGTTTACTGCTTTCTTATTTTACAGAGGACTTGTACTTTTAACTTATGTATTTAGGTTATGAGTCATTTTCAGAAATGTTACTTGAAAGAGTCTAACTCTACTTTTCACACATTATTATCCAATTATCTCTGGACCATTTTCTTGAAAACATACCTTTTCACTATTGAATTCCTCAATACTTTTATCAAAAATTAGTCAAGGAAGATATAAATATTTACTTCTGAATTTTTAAAAACTGTCCCACTAATTTATATGTGTCTCTTTTTATAATATGAGCACACTGTTTAGATTATGGTTGCTTTATGTCAAGTTTTATAGTATATTTCTCAAGTCAGATGAAAGTCTGGATTGATTTCTGAATGTTTATCCTATTTGGCTTTGGTGAAATGTGTCACCCATGCTCATGTTCATGTAATCCTTTTATTTCATTTATGAATTACATTTGTCCATATTTTGTTTACAATTATACATCTATATCCACGAAGATACTGGTTTGTAATCTGGCCTTTTGTTAACATAATGTTGACAACGTAGTATAAGGTAGGAAGTGTTTTCTCATTCATTAATTTGTGAAGGAGCTTGTGTATGATCAGTAAGACTTGTTGTTTAATTATTTGATATAGCCCTCTAGAAACATTGCCTAGGAGAAGAATTTAAGTGCAATTAAATGCATTTACTTTTTATATGTCCATTAAGATTCTCTATATCTTCTGGAGTCACTTTTTGTTAATTGCTTTCCTGGAGTCTGTTTCATTTTAGTTGTATAATTTGTTGGAAAAATATTCTTCGTGATGTTATCTTGTGAGCTCATTTGTTTTCTGTAGCAGTTGCTTGTGATGTTCCTTGCTTAAATTTTCATAATTTGTCTATTATTTCCCTTTAGTCAGTCTAGATAAAGACTTATCAATTCTTTTGGTTTGTTAAAAAAAAAAACAAGCTTTGACTTTACTGATTTTTTTTCAAAAGTTTTTCTTTGTCATCAATTTCTTTTTAAAGAGAGAGAGGGACACTGAGAGAGAGAAAGAGAATCAGTTCTATTTCGTTTTCATGTGGCTTTTATTGCTGGACACCTTGTTGTCTACATGGTGTTGGGGTTTGAATCCGCTTCATTGCACATGCCAGGCAAGAGCCATACTGCATAGCCACCACTCCAGCCCCTTTGTCTTCAATTTTATTAAACATTGTTTTGAAAGTTATCTTCATCTTCTCTTGTTCTAGATTTCATTTGCTCTTACTTCAGGAATCTTGAATAAAAGTTTACAGTTATTTTAGAAATTTCCTATTTTAGCTATATTTATTTTCCCAATATGTATATTTTAAGCTTAACATTTCCCCCGGAAATTACTTTAGCTGCATCTCATACATTTTAATATGTTATCTTATTTTCATTTAGTTAAGATACTTTCTAACTTTCATTGTGATTTTTTTTTGAACCCATAATTTTCAGAAGTTAGTTGCTATTGTCTTTGAATATTTGGAGATAGCATAAATTTCTGTGTACTATTTTTCTTAAGCCATTCAGGTTGCTATAACCAAATACTATAGATGGAGGAAATTCTAAATAACAATTTTATTGTTTTGCATTTCTGTAGTTTGGGAAGTCCCAAGTCCACAGCATCAGCAGAGCTGGTGTTTGGTAAGAGTACTCTGCCTTCTCCCTGTGCTTTCACTTGGTGAATGAGGAAAACATGTTTTCAGAGGTCTGTTATAAGAAACTAATAAAGACTATGTTTCCACGACTAGTTACCTCCCAAGTGTTCTATCTCCTAATATCATCACCTTGAGGGATAGGATTTCAATTTATGTGTTGTGGGGGGTACACAATTATTCAAACCACAGACCACTGAATTTGCATTCATTTGTTAGTGATTTCATTGACTTCAATACTTTTTTTCTTTTTAAAGAGAGAAAGACAGTGAGAGAAAGAGAGAGGATCAATTTTTATTTAGTTTTCATGTGGCCTTCATTGCTCGGAGACTTTGTTGTTGTGTACGTGGTGCTGGTTTTGAACTCACGTACTCGTACATGCCAGACAAGTGCTGTAACTGCTGAGCCACCACTCCAGCCCAACCTCAATCCTTTTAAAGTTATTAATCTTTCTATGGTCTAGTATAAGTTTTATTCTCATGAGTGTTCTAAGTGAACATTGAAGGAGATAAATATGAATGGCCAAAAACTCTATAAAATATGTTGAACATTATTAATTATCAGGTAATTAAATATCACCTCACATCAGTTAGGATGCCTTGTATCAAAAATTGACTTAGTAAGTAATGATGGGAATTTAAAGAAATAGGAAAAACTGGACACTGTTGGTGGCAATGCAAAATAACACAGCACCCAAGAAATCACAACAAAAAATTAAAAAACAAAATCATTGAATTATCTAGCAATCTTAGGTCTGGTTTTATATCTAAAAAGCCTGAAATCAGGATATCCTAGCTATCTGCACTCTTGTGTTCATTGCATCATTGCTCACAATGGCTAAGAGATGAAAACAAGCCAAGGGTCCATCAGAAGACCAATGGATAAATACAATGTGATATAAATATGTGTGTGTTAGAATGTTATTTAGCCTTAAAAAAGAAACAAATCTGGCCATTTGCTGCAACATGGATGAACTTGGAGAACATATGCTAGGTGGAATAAACCAGACAAGAGAAGGAAAAACTTACATCAAGTATTTATAATACTCCAACACATGGAAGAAAAAACACAACAGATTTCTAGGAACTGAGGTTAAGGAAAGATGGAGAATTGTTCACTGAGTATAAGTTTCAGTTATACTGCATGAATGAATTCCACCGATCTTCTGTACAAGGTACCAACAGTTAATAAATAATTCAGTGAGAAACAAAGTCAATCACAATGGGCAAAAGACATGCTGGGAAGTGTTGAACGTCTATAAACTTGTTTGTGAGTATAGTATAGTGTGCATTTGCATCTGTCCAAACTCATTAAGTTTACATGTTAGATATGTACAGTTCTTTGTATATGAATTGCACCATTATAAAATTGTTTAAAAACAATATGTATTATTCTCTTAATGTACATAATGTTTTCTAACTTCAAATATTGTATATGTAATAAAATTATGTTTTTATAAATTATTATATGTAATAAAATGAAAATCTATAAAACATATGTATACATATGTTCCAAAAATTATAGATGAGAGATTATACTAACTTTATATATAATAGTCCAAACCTGAACACAGACCAAGTGTCCATCACCAAAAGAATGGGCAAAAATCTTCATACTGTGAAAGATTTTTCAGGAATATTAAACTCTATATTATTCATTCAACTACATGAATGAATCTCAAATATATTTTGGAAAAAGGAAGAAATACACGAGAGCAGTATTATTGCATTTTTATGATAATTCAAGAAGGGACCAACATGTGGTGACAAGAATCAGAGTTATGTTTGGCTCTGGAAGTTGACCGGAATGGGGTGCAGTGAATTTTCTTTGGTGATGAAAAAGTAGCATATTCTGTGTGGAGGTTTGATTAATGAAATAATCAGAAGCATATATCTAACAAAACTAGCCAGAGTATGCAATTAAAATCCGTAACTCACTAAATTTAACTTATTTATACACACAGACATGCTGTACACAATTTCAGAAAATATTTCTTGCTCTTTGTGATATAAATATGTCAGTTGTGCCCCAATATCTATTGAATAACTGTAGTGACTTGAACATAACTTTTCATATCTAATGTATTTCATGTTAGAATTTAAGCTAGATGGAAAAGAACCTGAAAGGTAGGAATGAAGAGAATAAATCTGAAGAGAGAAATTAGAAACCAAAACTGATTGACCTGCTTTCTTCTCTGGAAATATAGTGGTTAAGAAAAGCAATCCTATTGAGGGTACATATGTAGACTACAGGGTAGTTTCTGCTTCTGACAAATATCAGTCTCCCATATTTCGCTGTAGTCTACAAATAGTGTTGAGTCAAGGAACTGCTTTACCTCAACCTAACTTATAGATTGCCATTTTAAATGATTATAATATAGGAGGTAATTTTTTTTTTCACCAAAATGGAGTTAAGTTTGATAATAAAACTTTCAATTCATGTGATTGTCAGACTTCTTTGATTACTGACATTATTATCAGTGCTTTGAATTTTTACCTCATACTCCGATTTGGGCTGAGATAACGGAATTATTGTTCAATTTTATCTGATAGGAAGAATAACAATCATATGAACATCTTTCAGTGTTAGACACCAGGATGATATTCCATGAGCAGCCTGAGGATAAAAGTGAAGGGAGAAAAAATAAATAATGGATTTTCCATTACTAAATAAAATAAGTACATTTAATATAATTTTTTCTGTGATACTAACATATAACCAGCACTTACACATTCTAGAGTTAGATACAAATTTAGCATAATTTGAATAATGATGTTTCATTGCACATCTTATTTTCCAACCAATGCATAGTAAGGGTTATTCACCTAAATATTAAGGGGTTTCTTTTGTTAAAATTTTATCCAAAAAAAAAAAGCCCCACAATTTGAATACATATCAGGGTATACAAATTGGCATTCTCTCTCTATAAAACCAGCAAAAATATTATACAGAACCAGGCAATCAATGCAACAATTTCAATTGATTTTTGTTGTTATGTTTGGCAGAGGAAGAAAATGTAGCTGGCAGAAAAAGATGTTATCATTAATTTTAGACTTTTCAGAACATGTGGTATTTATCTCTGATGGATAGTTACAGACATATCAAGTTGTGTTCATACAAATATAGAATAGTTTACAGGCAATCATGATGAAGGAATTCTGGCCAAGTTGTTTAATAGCGTGCTTTGGACTTTAATTTTAGTTTTCATCATCAAAATTCAATCCTAAGTGACCATGAGAATGCTTATAATTGTTGCTATTGCCCTGTTGGTTTGGGACCATCTAGAAGTGATTCGTGATTTGGTATTTCACCATTATACACTTACTTATCACCAACATCATATAAAGATGCTTCATGAAATATATATTTTCCAGTTAAATAAAAAACATGGTTAAATAATATTTTTAAATACACAGAGAACTCTTTCAGTATTGAAAGAAGTCTAAGAAATATCCCAACTCACTTTTTAAAATTCCCTTTAGGTTCATAAGGTTAGGATTTTATAATGCTTCATAATTTTTATAATTTTAATTTATTAATTTATTTCCTTAGAGAATTGTGTTGTCTGTGTCCCTGGACAATATCTGGCAACAATACATGTCCTTTTTAAAATATATGGAACAGATAGTTCTTCTGGAAATTTTGTAGTTCTACATTTTAATTCAGTGTAAATATTAATCTAATAGCACAAACATATTTTAAAAGGTCAAGATTTGTAAGCTTATAATGATATACTTATTCAATTTCATTATATGTACTACAATATAATTTAATTTTTCTTGCACAAAATTATCAAAGAATAATGATGATAGAAAGGACCTGCTCTTGGAAATGAATGCATAGAATGGACAAATATAATGATGATGAGCTTAATGACTCTTTATAAATGTGAAGGATTCTGAAGAGAAAACAATTTTGAAGACTGTATGTCTGCCACTAATAAAGGCTTTGAAATAAAACAGACAAGAGAAAACTTTGGAAAAAAACAGTTTTTTTCCAGTTAGACATATATAAAGACATTTTTCATTTTAATCAGATTTGTATTTATTTCATTTATTAGATATGGTTGTACAGTACTTCTTTGCTCTTTAATCATAAAAGAACTAATAATAAAATGAATGATGTGAGCTCAATTTGAAGAAGTAATAGAATTTTCATCCATAACAGTTATGATTGTCACTTTTACCTTATGAAAAGTTCATATTGAAAATATTTTTGGAAGGAACATTTTATCCCTTCTCATTTGCAAAGCAGCACTGATAAGTTGACATTAGTTCATAGGCATTAAATGATTAGAAAAGTGGGTTATCCAAATATTTTTAGTTTTCTTCTAATCCAAACTTCAGAAAGTGAATGAATATATTTTAAATCATTGAGGCCAATACCATAGAGCCACCTGATCTTGAACTTTGAACCTCCCAGATTTTAAACTAAATCACTTTTCTTTATAAATCTAGCCTCAGGTGTTTAATTCAGTAATAAAAAATGGACTAAAACAACAAAAAGTATATAAGATATGAACAGTACACAAAGCACATACAAAACACGGACGAAGCGTTAATACAAGGTCTTTTGAGTGTAACATTATATTGTGGTTGATGGACAGAATTTATGAAATAGAATGCTGGCTGGAAAGGTTGGCAAAGGCCATACCACAGGGAAACCATGTATATGGGTGAAGCACTTGAAATTTATTCTGAAGGCTAGTTTTAAGGAGGTCCGCTTAACTCTCAGATACATGTTATGACTATAGAATTTTTAAACTTTAAGTGTTTTTCATTGTATGAATCTTTCCAGTGATCCACCATAGTGTTCAACATAGTACTTTGGTAGTTCTAAATACCTTTATTGTTTTCACATGCTCATTAATTTTTCTTAAGAAATAAGGATATTAAAAATTATCTTGATATTTGATAGGCTTACAAAAATGGCTGAAAGCTACATGAGTTATAATTTAACAAATAAATTAAGGCAAAGACAAAACAAATTATTTAGAAAAACATAAAATGTTTAAAGTAACACATAGGACTACTAGGGTTTTTATCCAAGTAAAGCAACAGTGGTCCTTATAGCATTCACTCAATGCAATGCATCAGATGAATAGATTTTGAAGTAGAACCATACAAATGCCTTTTATGAGAAGTGAATCATTTCCTCCTGGGGTGAGGAAGAAACAAAAAAGTCACATGCCCTGAACCTATAGTCTACGTATAATAATTCAAGGCAAATGAATATAGGAAATGAAATTGTATTTAGAGAATCTGTCATTGTTTACATAGAAAGTCCAATAGTCCACTCAAAAATGCTATTAGAAATAAGCATATTTAGAGTGTTCACTGGGTTCAAGGTCAAAGTACTAAAATAATTTTTAAAATATTTGGAAAAGGAAAAAATAAACAACAAAACAAAACAAATAACAAGTAGCAAAACTATTAACCACAGCAAACCTGAAAAATCAGTATATAGATCTAGCAAGATATGTGGAATAATTTTATGCTTTAAAATTATAAAAACCTAATAAAATACATCAATGAAAAATCTGATGGAAGATTTTTCCATCAGATCATGGAATGGTGATCATGATCATGAATGGTGGGCTAATAGTTTTCAGATGTTAACCCTCCCATAATTGATTTATAGATGGAATGAAATCCAAAAAAAATTTGCAAGTTTTTTTTCTGTAGTTATATACTCATGGTCAATTGATATTTCACTGTGGATAAAAAGGTATTCAATAATGCTTAAACAGTTGGATGTTTACATGCAAAAAAAATCTCAAATTGTACAGCATATCATACATAAAATTCAAAGCACATTACATTTATATATAACTAGTGGCTTAATATTATTTCTTATATCTTTGTCTTTCCATCAACCAGGGGAGATTTTTTTTCTTTTTTACTTTTAAATCAATTATTAAAATACTAAAACTCATATATGTCTTGATTTTGAGGGTGAATTACATGTTTGCAGGTATTTATCATAACTCTGAGAAGAATGGTACCCTAAAAAGAATTAACTTTATTTTTGTAAAATTAATTTTACAGCTTCAATTTAAAAACTTACTTATCAGATCAAGGATCAGGAAAGTATTATAATGGAATTGAAAGGGATAGAAGTTTCTAATACCAAGGTAACAGAGATGCTATGATTACCTGGTGAATATTTTAAAGGAACTGTTATAAAAATTATTTCACAGACAATTGTGAATATGCTTTTCACAAAAAAGCAGAGACACAGCAAAGAAATGAAAGATACACTGAAAAACTAAATGAAAATTTTAGAATTAAATAATAAAACAATTTCAATAAATGTTCAATGGGTGGGCTAAAAGTATAATGGAAATAATAGAGGAAAATATCTGTGAAATAGAATATAGTACAATAAAATTTTCTCCAATATTGAAAGTCTGAAAATAGAATTATAAAATTAAAACTAAACAAATGAAGAACATATCTGTTATGGTTTGGATGAAAGGTGTCCCCAAAGGTTATTTTGTGAGACAATGCAAAATGATGGAGAGGTGTAAGGATTGGGTTAGGAGGTCCTTAACCCAATCAATGGTAGGGATTAATTGGGTGGTGACCGTAGGCTGGTGGGGTATGGCTGGAGAAAGAGGGTCATTGGGGGAGTGCCTTTGGGATATATATTTGTGGTAAGTGGACTCTCTGTCTCCTGGAGCCATGTGTTGAGCGCCTTCCCTGTGTCATAATGTTCAGACTCACCTCGAGCCCAAAGGAATGAAGCCAACCATCTATGAACCAAGACCTCTCAAACTGTGAGCCCCTCAAATTAACCTTTCCTCCTAAAATTGTTTTTGTCAGGTCTTCTAGTCACAACAATGAAACATCTGACTAAAACAATATCCCCCAGACCCTGGGAGATTATATTGAAAATTTAATGTTCATGTCATTTAAGTTTTTTCAAAGAGATGGCAAGAGGATAGGGCTGAGAAGTACTAGAAGAAATAATTTATAAATTTCTCAGACTTGGAAACAGGTGATACAACTATAATATCATTAAGAACAGAAAACCCCAAACAGAATAAACCCAATAAAATCCATGCCAAGATATATATATATATATATACATATATATATGTATATATATATACATATATACACATAATTAAACTTCTGACAACTGAAGACTGAAAATATATTTCAAGGAGCCAGACAAAAATGACATCTTTCCTAATCAATTTGAAGGTCAGAGAATTTCTCATCAGAAACCACTCAGGTCAGAAAGAAATAGCAGAATAGTTCTCAAGTACTGAGAGCAAAAAACACAGAAGTTAAGACAAAAATACAGAACAATAAGGAATTGGCTGGTAAATCATACTGATTTTTTCATTAGACTATAGCAAACATTTATTACCTATTTCTCTTTTAGGCAGAAATTTCAACAGTGTGAGCAGTTTTTCTACGGTTAAAGCTTCTAAATTCATCATTCCCCTTTACCTGACATTCTAGATGTGCTTAATCATTATGATTCAATTCAGGTTTTATTTTTATCATATGATTATTAGACTGCGTGTGTATGTGGCAGTGACACTCTCAGCACATGGAGTGGTGATTAGAGTTGTGGAGAGATGGCTGAGAAAATTGAGGGAAGACAGTAAACTGGCCTTTAAGGACCATCTCCCACACAGGCAGCCTTCAGTACATATGAAAGGTTGTAATATGATCAACTCAAGAGAATTTACAACCTATGCAGTTTATTGTCATTGTGCTCCAAACAGCACTGAAAAAAGAGTTTCTTCAAAGACTCTTGTCACCAGGTCCATACTCATATATCTTTCAGCTGTAGATTAGTGTTTAGGATATTTTTTAATGGAAGGCAAGTTAACCATGTATGGACCCATACTAACATTCTTGCTTTCTATACGAGATACATGGGTACCCACGTTCATTGTAATCATTTCACAGTTATTAAGAGGTGGAAAGCAACTCAGATATACATCATAGATAAATGCATAAAGATAATGACATGTACACATAAGATGAAATATTGTGCATCCTTAAACAAAAGGAAATTCTATCACATTTACAACACAGATTTACCTAGAAGACATTATGCTACGTACAGTCAGCCAGTAACAAAATGACGTGTATTATGTTTCACTCATAGAAAGTGTAGTCAAAATCATAGAATCAGGCTCATAATGTAGGGACATTACTGTTTAGTGTGTATAGACTTTCATTTTTGCAGGATGAAAAAGTTCTACAAGTTTGTTGCACATCAATGGGAATATAATTCACTGAATTTTTCACTTAAAGGTGGTTAAGATAGCTGGGCTTGGTGCTGTGTGTCTGTAATCCCAGAGACTTGGGAGGCTGAGGCAGGAGGATCACAAGTTATAAGGCAACCTCAGGAACTTAGGCTCTGAGTAAGTTGATGAAGAATTGTCTCAAAATTTGAAAACTAAATAAATGAACTGGGTACGTGGCTCAGTGGTTAAGTGCCACTGGGTTCAACCCTCTGTAACAGAAAAAAAAAAGATTAAGATAGTAAATTTAACATTATGTATTTTCACTACAATAAAAATGCTTATCTCCTGTAGGAATAGTGATTCTATGATTAATTGCTTTAAATTGATTAAATTGTGTTTTCCAGATTTACTATATTATTAAACGATAACCAAAATTGGCAGTCTTACTTTCTGACATGTATATTTTACTTTGTTCTCAGCCTCACGTTTGGCTTATATTTACTATAAAAAATGAGAATGGGGGAATTGCATTTCTGAGATCTCACATCTGACTCGTAATTTATGAAATTTCTAATAATATTACTTAGTGTACATTAGATCACCTCCAAAAAGACTGGGTTAATGCATTTCAGTAAAAGTTAAATAAATGCTCTTAAAATAATTGGTGTTATTTTACTACACATTTAACAAACTATAGCCTAACTGAAATATTAAAAATTACTTAACAAAATTATGAGAAATAATAACATTGACTTGTTAAAAAGAATTCAGCCTCTAGCACCATCCCAAATTACTTTCTGCAATCTGTGAACATATAACTCCCCCAAATATAGAGATTGTCATTTAGAAAACAGCGTAAAATGAAGCATATGAAAATGAGCCAAATGCTCTTTCCAAAAGCAGTGTCAGTTAGCCAGAAGCAGTATCCGACTTTGAAGAAGATAATTTCTACAACACAGAGATAAGCATATTTTAAAGAGTAATGTTTACAATGCTCTTAGTAATGAGTTATAAAGGAAAATCTTAAATATTCATTGCTGGGCTAATATTTGATTTTTATATTAGTAAAAATAACATTTTGCATACATGACCTCCTCTTTCTACCTTGAGTACAAGCACTTTTTCATTAGATATCATTATTAAACATGTATTTTCCTAGTACATAATATTCAGCTTCTATGTTACCTAGTTATATATTTTTAAAAAGAAAAAGCCATCATGTTTTTTACTCTTATATTTACAAGTGGAAAAATCCCAAAACCAATTCGCTAAACCAGAATCCAATGGGGAGAACTTTGCAGATTAGATGAGAGTGATACATCTGGCTCCAGGTGTACATGGAATGAGGAGTTCACATGATGTTAA
>PVKS010040519.1:0-16579 GCA_004027875.1 Aplodontia rufa
AAAAAAAAAAAAAACCAAAATGAAATTGCAAAGAGGAAACAGTACCAGTGATCAGATGGATTTATACATATAACCCATTAATGATAAAGCCTCTATGCATTTAAAGCAAATGTAAGCCAAGTTTAAAATGAACAATGTTTAAAAGACAGAACTTGGTTAACTTGCCTGCCTTAATTAGCTTGCCTGTCTTAAACCATGTAACATGTAGACACAGGAAATCACCTTGATAAGCAAACCAATGTTTTAAGAAACCTTAAGGAATTAGACTTTGCCCTATCGGTATATCTTTCTCAGTTGCTGATTCTTCCCTAGATTTTCCAGTTGCTGATTTTTCCTAAATTTACATTTAGAAACAATCCTTATAAAATTTTTGAATCTAATTACTCCTCCTAATAAGATCAAATATTTTATGCTATTTATAGTACTTTAATTGATACACAGCTGAAGCCTTTGTACTCTTTGCATGTAGAATTACACCTGTTAGAATTTTAACTCTTAATCACCTTATTTTTAGTGAAGATCCAGAATCAAAGCAATCTTAAATTATACTTTATCAGTTTCCAATCTATAAAAGCACATTTAAGAAACCCAAATTTTTGTTCCCTTATAGAATTTATAAGAACACACTTAAAAAGAACCCAAATAGACATAATCTTATAAAAACTCAAATTTACTTAGCAGTTAATGTTTTAACATTTTGACTTTGCAAATTGATCAGGTATCTCCTTTAACAAACATATTTATGGGGATTAATCCTAGTTATGTTAAATCTAATTTATTCATTTTTAATTGTCAACTTTAGGTTACCCATGAAACCAGGATATTAGACAAATATAAGCCATCTTTGTCCGTTGAAGAAAAATCCTAGAAGAAATGAATGTTACACTCTAAACATTCATAGAAATCAACATTCTATTGATTGACCACCTAGAAAAACACGAGCTAGTATTCTTAAACACATCTTTACTCTCATGCTTAAATGATTTAGACTGAACCTCTTTTCAAACGCTTAAGTCACGTGAATTAAAAGTCATTTGGATCCATTTTTTTTTAAATTTATGAGTGCTCACCTATAAGCCAATTTGGTACCACGTTGAATACACATATAACATGCAAAAGACTTAAGAAAGCAGACAGACAAACGGAGAACAGAAAAATGCCAGAGGTCGACCTAAAACAGAACTGAAAGTAAATCGGCAGCCTCACGCCCCAACGCGGGAGCAACCCGCAACCGGTTTCCAATCCTACAGGAACTTGACCCATTTCAAGTTCTCCAGGGAGACTCTCGTCCGCTCCAGGAGGGCCTGGAAAGTCTTCCAAGACCCCCGGTTGGCGACCTTCCAGCGCATCCACCTAGATCCTCTGCCAACCCTGATACAGAAGCCTCTAAGGAACTAGACCAGTTTCAGGGAAAAAGCTCCAGACAGAGACAGAGACGGAGATGCACTTACCAGCTGGTGATTGACCCTTTGGTTTGGGGGTCCCAGGAGTCTTGGGGGATCCCGGAGAGCCCCCAAATGTTATGCCCAAGTCTCGAGTCCCCAAAGACCACCAAGGAGCGGAATCTGATGCAAATACATTAGGGTCTTTTTATTGCAAGCTCGAGCCTGGACTCTCTCCAATGCAGCGGATTTAGAGGGAGGGAGCCCCGAGCCCTAGTTCAGCGATACTTTTATAGGGTTTCACCACGAAGCGGGAAATTCAAAAAAGCAAAGTACACAATTGGTTGATCTTCTAACATATATGATATATTTCTATCAGCCATGGTACCCTTTGTCTCGGACTTCACCATATATAGGTTGGTATGTTAGGAACTGGCTCGTCAGCTCCTGATTGGCTATTTATTTGCTAAGGATGAGTTTATCTGGTGATATGAAATGTGGTTCATTGTTCTTTGTTCTTAGTAAACAAGAATTTAGGGCTACTTCAGATACTATTCAAAAATGAGGCCTCTAAAGACTAAACACAGTTAAGTTGCTGTACTCTTTCTTTCAGAAGCCCCTGCTCTGCCCTGCTCCACACCCTCCCGCTCTCTCTCACACTCCTTCCTGGCACCTGCTTGCTCCCTAAGGCTTGCTCAAGCCTCCGGCTCTGCTCCGCACTCACTCTCAGTTTATCCAGATATGATATAGGCTTAGGTAAAACCATGAGCATTTATGGGATTGTATCTTCTTTCTTGACCTATATAGGTTTTTCCAGAAACAAGTCCTGAAGGAAGGGGGTTAGGGGGTTGTGTCAAAGACAGGAGAATAAAAATCAAAGGGGAGATATAGGTTGGGTGGAGAGAAAACTCTTGTCTCCTCCTGAGCTTTTTTCTCCTGCATCTGGACTTCCAGGTGTGTCCAGAGTGGACAGAGACATAGTCTAGTACACAGAGCAAGCTTCCAAAATGCAAGTCACGCAGTGACACAACTCTGCCACCTGCACAGTACCACATAACAGCAAATTTGCAGCAGATTAACAGCTGTAAGGCCATACGAAAATGCCCCTGGAACCTCCCTTGCCATGACTATCCTGCTAACCAAGTAAGGCGTTACCTAAAAATGCATACTAATTAGAAGGTGTTACCCAAAAATCCATACTAATGAGAAAGCATTACCCAAAAATGCATACTAATTAGATGATGTAGGTGAAAGTAGCTCAGACCCAAACCTCACGAAAAGAGGTAAAATTGAGGCCTGGAACCGAGGAAGCAGAGGCGAGCACTACGATGGAAGCGTATTGACATTGGTCCCTAACGCTGGTCGCGAGCCTCGGCGCCATTCTCCTCAAAACCTGCTTTGACCTGCCATCGCCAAGATCCAGTCCATTACACCAATTGACAGCACAGAACCCGAAGGATCCAGCTCCCTGCAATTTGACTGTGATTCAGCTTGGAAAGTGCCTGACCTGCCCGACAAACCAGACGTCAACCCGTGAGAATACTCACACCCAGACTCCGCTTGCATCCTGCTTGTGACCATGGACATCACACTGATGCTGGTGAGAGGTCAATGAGCTTATTCTTCCTTGCTTATTTCCTTTAGCTTATTGCATTACGAATACTCTATAAGTGGTGTGTGATTGTTAGTTTATACTCTACGGTGTGCCGTGACCAAGTAAGATAAGAATATAGGAGAGTGTGATGTGTAGTGTGATATCCCTTGAGAATTGTGAATTGATATATCTGGAGTGCTCTGTTAAATAAAGAATATTAAATGATACGTCTCATTGTATCTGTCACTGAACGCTCAATCTCTCAGATTGAGCAGGCACTCATTCTGCACCTCCACTGAGGTCACACTCACAACAAGGTGTCACCATATGCCCGAAGGCAAGTCCAGTTGGGTGGTTTAAAAAAAAGTCCTCGCCCATGGACAGGCTGGAGCTCTTTGCAGAGACAGCCCTGAAGAGGACCCCGCACTGAAGAGGAGAAAAACAGTCTCTCATAAACCAGATTGTTTACTTGCGAGCTATTCTCTTCTTATTTACTTTGTCCTCCTCTTTTCATTGCAAGGCCTTTAGCATAGTCTTGTTGAAACGTTCCAGCCTTATTTGGAAGGAGACACATAGGAGTAAGAGCATTAAATGGGGAATGGGGCCCTTTGGAGGCTGCTCAGTGGAGAAATGTGGTCCTAGGGTGCTTGCTAAGAATGCAGCTGCCCAGGCCACCTGCCCCAGACCTGCCTCCGGCTGGGAGTGAGGCCTACGCATGCGCATTTGAAGAAGTGTTCTCTACAGTTTGAGAAGGGTAGAGAGAGGTGGACTTTTCCTTTCTTCCTGGCTATCTTGCGAGCCCAGGCTTTGATTTTGTAAGGAAGATGGAAGTTCCTTTCTGGGGCAGAGGTAATGTTTATGTGCATGTGGTCTGTACGAGGCATGATCTAAGAAGTACACATGTGGCTCCTAACTATTTGGAGCTTTGTCCAAGGCCTCCACTTCAGCTTTGCTGCTCATTTATGCTCCCACCTAGATTTCAGTGGGCATATTTCCGCAGATAATACAGGCAGCAAAACTCTTGAGGAGGGCTATTACATGGTCATCCTCTTGCATGTTTTCCTGGCAGCCACCTGCAGGAAGTGGACTGTTCAGGTGCATAAAAAGAGGCATGTAGTGACACTCAGCAGGGAGGAAGATCTTTTCTAAACAAGCAGCCTCATTGTTTTGCTGCTCCATGGTGTGTTTACAGTGTGGGAGGCTGACCAGCTCAGTTGACTCAGAAGCAAAAGGAAGATTCAGGGAGCAGGGAACTGGGGAGTAGGCTGAGTGGCTGACTCACTGCATGGTCTGTGATGAAGTCACCAGCCTCCTCCTGCACCCCAGCACTCCAGAAGGAGAGGGGAACAACCTTGCCCTGCTCTGCAAGCTGAGACTGAGGATTCTGATGATTCCAAAGCAGTTTGCAGGTTCCAAATGTGTTGTCTGCTGTTTTGGAGTGAAGGTAAGGAAGGGGTCTGTGGACCGTTGATATATGATGTCGTGGGAAAAGTATTCTCCCAGAGTCAGACCAGGTTCACAGTCTTGGCTTTGTTAATGAGACAGTTTTAGGAGAGATAGTGAAATGGCTAGGTAGTCAGGACAGGAAAATGGGCCCCCTCTAAGAGCTAGCTGGTAGAGAGTGATTGACAGGGAACAATCAAGGCCTTCAAATGCAAAAAGACCATGAGGCTCACCTTTGTCCCAACTAAGAGATGGGGGTGATCACAGGTGGGAACTAGGAAGTATTTGCCACCTTTTGTTTTACATAGATTTTAACCAATGGTGTTCTTGACCAGTTTCAATGCCTCTTTTGCATAGATTTTAACCAATGACTTTGGTACTAAGTTTCAATTCCTGCTTTGCATAGGGTTCAACCAATGATGTAGATGCATTTCTCAATGCCTGCTTTGTATGAATGTTAATTTTGCTCATACCCCAAATCTATATAACCCCTGGCCTAACCTCCATTAGACGGTGTCCTGCTTCCAGGTGTCCCTCTGCCTTGCGGAGTCTCTGCTCTTCTTCCTTAAATAAATCCTGCTCCTTTTACTCCTCCTTCCCTGGTTGTCCGTGGATTTTATTCTTCAAATTCATGAGACAAGAACCCAGAAGACTGGCGCCGATTTCCCTGGGTGAATTTCCACCACACCAAGAGCTGCAACACCCAGCTTTTAGCTGGAGAGTTGCTAACACTTTTGGCTGCAGACACCTGCAGCCAGCCCAAATTCCAAGTTTTAACTGGGAATGGCTGCAAACACTAGAAGAGGGATGTTTTGGCTGCTGGAATCTATAGCGGCCCAGACTCCATTCACTAGTGGGAGCAGAGAATCTGGCCTCATCTCAAAAACCCTGCATCATTACTACCTGTGTGATCTCTACAAAGTCACCTGACCTTGGACAAATCACTTGTCTTCACCAACTGTCAATTTCCCTAATGCAAAATGGTAGGTGGATGCGGTGACCTCTAAGGTCCTCATGAGGGTCTAGCCCTGTCTATGAGATCATACAGAAAGAACCCACCTGTTCTCAAGAGCACTGATTGTTTCTTTGACTTCCTTCCAGGGCCTGTCCAATACAGTAGACCAAGGTCCTTGAAGAGATGCCATAGAGCAGAATTAGTTCTGTAACACCTCCTGGGTGCCTTCATATATAATTTAAAATGAAACAGTATGAAGCTATGAAGCAAGTGATAAAAATTGCAATAAAACTCTCATTTTTTCTACAATGACTGTTTTTGAAATCTTTTCTTGGAAAAAAACAACAACAACAAGAGATTCTTTAAAAAGAATTGTTCAGTTGCCTCTGATTTTCAGGAGGCCAGAATGTGTGTTTATTCTGTCTCCTGTTTTACTCAGCAACAAAAAGATTGTCTTGCTGTCTCTGCAGGGATCCTGCTGATAGTTGAGCCTTTCCCACAAAGAACAAGTACTCTGTGTAGAGAAGAGAAATTGGGGTTTGAGGCATGGAACAGAAAGAAATCTCCAGAGGCAAACACTTAGTGATAAACTGAGTGCCAAGGTCCCAGCTCAGGTTCAGTTCTCAGGGCTTGTTATGATTTGCATACCTGGGCAGGGAGTGGAGTGGTCTTGTTTGATCTATTGACCTACCCTTAAACCCAAGTTGGATGATTAAAAAGATTTTCTGCAACAGTATCAGAAAAACTGTGAAATCAGGAATGTTCTTGTCCTCGGGATCCTTTGACCAAGTCCTTCCGGATATGGGGCTTTTGGAGGACCCAGAGCTCAAAGCAAGCAAGGCCCTGTCAATTCATTTAAGGTTGCACTTCTGGATGAGGCCTGAGTTCCTTTCTTTTCCGTATTGTCTTGCTTTCTCTTCCCTTGGAAGTTGTCATCACCCGAACACGCTCTGCCTTCTGCACTGAGAGATTTAATCACTGCTGAAAGCAAAAAGAACCTTGGTCACTTGCCAAGATCCAGCCTTGGAGTGGGGCCAAGAACCTACCACTTAATTACATTCCTATTTTCTTCTGTTTGGAACCCAGGAGACAAAGAGTCAGATGATCCTTTGTGGCAGACCCACAAGATACTGATTATCTGTAAAATTTGGAGTGGTGAGTTGGGGCCAGTGACAGGGGCCTGGCCATGGAAGGCTTTTCTTGCTTGGGAGCCTGGAATGGGAACAGAGACTCTAAATAGTTTTAAACAGGAAGATCAAAGATCAGATTTGTATTTTAGGGAAAATCTCTCAGTGATGAAGCAGACTACAGGGAAGCACAGTGGTCGTGGGAGATGTAACGGTGGCTAGGTGGGAGTAGTGTGAGTGGATGGGAGAGGAGTGTGCAGAGGCCTGAGATTTGGGAGGGAGCATTGATTTATTGAATGTGTGGTTAGGAGGAAGGAATGGGAAGGAATGGGAAGGAATCTTGTTTCAGGTGTTGGACAAATGAGTTGGTACTGAGGTCATCGCTAAAACAGGGAACACGAGTGGAGGAACTGTTTTTTGGGGGGAAACAAGAGACTTGGAGCAGTGTTTAATGCTGAACATTTGATTCTGAGATTTCTGTGGGACGCTGAAATGCAGTTGCCTCAGATAGTGGTCTACATGTATCTGGAATTCAAGACAGACACTGGAGCTGGAGAAAACCCCAGGGACGGCTGAGACTGTCCAGGGATGGGATCCAGGGTGACTAGAACAGAGGTGCCAGGTCTACACTCCAAGGTACACTCATGTCAAAGGGAAGAGGCTGAGAAGAAGAGGGGCTGGGAGGGAGGAAGATGTCAGGAGGGTTTAAAGGAGCCCTCTCTACTGTGCCAAGTGTGACTAAAGAGGAAGAAAAGGAAACAAACGTGTCCATTGGGTATAACAAAAAGGAGGTTGGTTGTGACCCTGCTAACAGTCATTTCAGAGGAGTAGTAGGGGCTGAGACCAAAATGCAGTGGATTGAGGAGAGTGGGAAGAGAGAAGGTAAATGGATGCCTATTTCAAAAAGTTTCCCTAGAAAGGGGAGACAAACAGGGGTGGCTGGAAGGAGGCTATAATTGCATGAAGTTTGTTTTTTGTTTCGTTGTATTTTGGGTTTAAGATGAGAGATCAGTACAGTGGGTAAAATGTCTATGCAAAATGAACGAATCCAGAAAGCGTCATATTAAACGGAAGAGGACAGACAGAAAAGATTCCATTCTGTTTGATTTCATTTATTTGGAATTCTAGAAAATATAAAACCATAGTGACAGAAAGCAGACCAGTGTTTGCCACGGCCTAGGGGCAGGATGGGGATTGACTCCAGGGAACTACTTGGTAAGTTGGAAATGTTCAAACAAGCAGTCCTTGCTTTGCATGTTTTCTGTTTTTCAGCTTTCATGGTTTCAGTTATCACAGTTTAGCTAAAAAAACATCAATCTCTCAACAAACATAGTCCAAGTTGTCATGATATCATTACTGAGTGATTGTGTAAAATACAAACTCTGCTGCTAGCTCTATTGTCCATAAGTCACCACATAAATAATAGGATTGGTGACTGGCTGCATCACAGCTTCCAAAATCTGTTGACTGTTGATCGCTGCTCACCTGTCATCCAGTTCACCTGCAGACAGCATGGCTCTCTGCTCATTGGTCTCCGGTAATAAAGCCCATGTGACATTTTACAGAAAAATGGATAATCAAAAGAGGGCATCAGCCAAGAGATATAAAGTGCAGCAAAGAAATGAGAAGTGATAACACTGGGTAGGAAATTCAAATTAAACATTAACGATGTAGTGCTGCAGTGGTGGCTTGGCAGTTACGGCACTTACCCAGCATCCGCAAGTACATGAGTTCAAACCCCAGCATCCACATATACAACTAAGTGTTGCAGCAATGAAAGCCATGTGGAATAACTCAATAAAAATTGATTCTCTCTCTCACTGTCCTTCTCTCTTAACAAAAAAACAAAAACAAAAACAAAAAAACCCCATTAACAATGTTATAGAAGAAACGATTGACTATGGGAAAGTCTAGATCTGCAGCCAGAGGGGCTCAGCGAAGCTGAATTTATTGACATAAAGGAGGAATGTAGTTGTGATGAAAAAGATGAAGGTGTATCAGAAGAATTGAAACTAGTTTAAAAAAAAAACTACAAGCTGGATGCACCTATAATCCCAGTGACTCAGGAGGCTGAGGCAAAAGGATCTAAAAGTTCAAGGCCAGCCTGGGAAATTTACTGAAACTCTGCCTCAAAATAAAAAAAATAAAGTGACTCAGGAGGGGAAGGATAGGGGATCACAAGTTCAAAGCCAGCCTTAGCAACTCAACGAGACTCCATCTCAAAATAAAAAACAATAAAAACAGGCTGGGGATATGACTTAGTAGTTAAGTGCCCCTGGGTTCAATTCCTAGTACTACTACTACTAGTAGTAGTAATAATAATAATAATAAATAAAAGGTCTGAAGGTATGGCTCAGGATAGGGCCCCTAGGTTGGATTCCCAGTTATGCAAAAGCAAATCAAAACAAAATAAAACACGACAAAACTTACTGAAAGCATTCTTCAGACAGATGTTTTACAACCTTAAAAATGCAAAAGACGAGATGTTGGAAACTGATGCAGATTTAGAAAGGATTTGCCAAGACATTGAAGAGATGCTATTTAATAGCTTAGACAACAAGCAGAGGCAAGGCCTGTCCCAACTAGTCTTGATAAGCTTTTACAAGTCAGTAAAATACCTTCCTCCTCAATGTTTCTGATGTAAAAATTTTAAAAATTATAGTGCATTATATAAATATTCATCTTACTATTTTTATTTCCCTACTCATTTATAACTTGACAGCAAGAGAGAGTTTTAAATATCTTGACATAAAATTTATAGGTCATGAAACAATTGAAATTTTCCCCATTATTTATTAAGATCACTTTTCTTGGTCTCAGCTTGCATGGTCATTTTTACAGCTCCTCTCTACTGTACAAAGCAAGTACTGCCTGTGTCTTAATTAAGGGGTGGTTACAAGACAATGTACTTTCCAAAACTCATCAAATTGTACATTTAAAACAGGTGACTTTTAAATTAAAATTATATCTCAGTATGTGTTCACATAGCTATTATATATTAAAAACTGTTATTTGGCTCATATTTTGCACATGTTATCTTTGATCTTTGTAGCAGCACTGTAGGATAGTTATTATCTCAACTTAGAGATAAGAGAACAGAAGCTCGGAGAGGTGGTGTGAATTATCAAGGTCACACCGCTAATAAGCAGCAAATTTATGCTCTGTGCCTTCCTATACCAGTAACTCTCAAACATGACTACTGATTATTAGAATCAGAAGAGTTTTTTTTTAGGTCCTGATGTCTGATCCATACCCCTCACCAGGTTGGAGAACAGCACCTGTATCGCACTGTCTTCCATCTGGCTAACATGTGATGAATGGGGGTGACGTGGAAACAGATTTTTAAATGGGGAATGGAGTGTCTAATTTCTGTAAATAAGAATCAATGAAAGGATGTTATAAGTTTTTCATATATAGTGACCCAAACTGTAAACTTCATTTAAGCAATTTATAATCTCTATACCAAAACAACAACAACAACAAAAAAAATGGATAGAATTAAGATTTCCTTTACAATGCAGAAGATTTGGGTCCAAAGACATTTTCATCTCAGTTATAACTAAGATGCCTCGGTCAATCTTTCTTTCTTTCCCTCCTTTTCTTTCTTTCTTTCCAGGGAATTAAACCCAGGGTGCTCTACTACTGAGCTATGTTCCCATTCTTCATTCTTTTCTTTTCTTTTTTTCACTTTTGATACAGGGGTCTTGCTAAGCTGCTGAGATTCACCTCAAACTTGCAATCCTCAGCCTCAGTCACTGGGAATACAGGTTGCATCACCACACCAGCTCAATTTTTAATTTTCAACAGCTCCTGAGTACTTACCATGGGCCAGGCACTTGCTAAGGGGTTTTATACATTACCTCATTCAGTCCTCACAACAACTGGTGCCAGTTAGCTTTCCACCACTATACAAATACGCAAGATAATCAACTTGTAAAGAGAAAGGGTTTACTTTGGCTCACTGCTTTGGAGATTACAATCCATGATTAGTTAGTCCCATTGCTTTTAGTCCTGTGGAGAGGCAGCACATCATGGCAGAAGCACTCACCTCATGGCTGGAAACTGAAAAAGAAAGAGGGACCAAGGTTCCACAGGGCATGGCCCAAAGACCTAAAGACCTCCCACCAGACCCCACCTCTTAAAACTTCCACCAAGTCCCTACAGAGCCATGCCAAGGACCAAAATGCTACCTAACACATAATTTGTGAGGAGATATGCAAGATCCAAACTATAAAAAACTCCATCATCCTCATTTTATAACTAAGGTTCAGATTAATTAAAACCAAAGTAGAAATCCATATTTGCATGAGCTCCTTATTATTACCCATATTGTTATTAAATGCTATTACCTCAATAAAATATGTAGGTAAAACACATCAATCATGAGTTCCCTCCCGTAAGAATCTTGTCACCAGGGCTGGAAGAGATTTCCTGGGGCTCCTCAATGATGATATGAAGGCCGAGGAAATCTCAGATGGCCTGAGATTTGCAGGTCACAAGCAGAACTCTAGACAGGAGGACAATAAAGCAGATAGAATGTGTGCCTTTGATGACTAAAGGGCAAGGACTGTGCTGGTGGGAAACGATGATATGATGTGACTGTACCTGGTGGACTTGGACCTGGCTTCAGGTGGCTGACACCTTGGGTTGGCAAGGGTCAGGGCACTTGCTAAGCTACCGGAATGCACAGGACTTCTGCTTAGGTCAGGTTCATTTCCTTTTGGAAAGGCTTTTTTGAAGCAGGTTAATATTATGATCACTAATCATGAGATAAAATATTACCAGCTACACAGCATAGGAGTTTTCATCATGATGGTTAAGAGCATGCATGGGCTTTGGAAGCAGGCAGTCAAGGTTGAATTCTGGACTGCCTACTTCTTAACTATGCAACTTTGCACGAGTTGTCTAAGCTAATTATCTATTCATTAAAAAGTCAATGAAAAGTCTTACTACGTTAGTCTATTGTAATTAGTAAGTTAATGTATGTTAAGCTATCACCACAAGGTATAACATACTTTAAGTTCTCAAAAATGGCAGTTATTGTCATTACTACTGAAACAAGCTGGCATTTGAGAGGAAAATGTGCTTATTTTCTGTTTCCTTTCCAAATAATTGTTTTTCTTTGGAGATCAAATATTAGAATATAATGGAATGACAACTAAATTTCACAGTAAATCCAAAGATATAGAATTCTTATGTTTCTCTACAGCTTCAAGCACAATGCATGTGTTAACTTGTCTGTAATGCAATTCCTCCTTTCTTTTGGTTCCATTTTAAATTTTATTTTATCTTTATTATGAAACTTCACAGGCTGACTGCTTTGTGCAAATGTTGTCATCTTGGGATCTGTGTTAAGCTTCAAGGCACATATTAAGAGCTCTTGGATAAAGCACTGAGTTCTAGTGTCTTATTTTTTAACCAATAATTTAAGCAACTGAACTGAAAGTGTTCATCCTGAGTGTGTTAATAATGGTACCTCAGGATTTGAAGGGGTAGCCATAAAAAATTTTGAGAAAAAGTTGAATTGGACACGAGTAAATGCCTGATGTCACCTAAGGCAATTCTCCAAACACAAGCTCTGGAGTGACAGAATACAGGGGACAGTTGTGGTTTGAATTGGGGTCGGCAGGGTTAAGACATTTTGCTCCAGCATTGGAGAGCTGACTGGCACAGTGGAGTAGAGGGGTCACACAATCAGGTTGGACTCCTTCTCTGGAGTAAGGCAGCATTGGGAACTCCCCAGCAGCTCCATAAACTGGGCTCAGGGCCTCTGAGAGCTGTGGGATTCTCCAGTAGCAAAGACTTCGGGCACCCATGGTGCTGTTGGGAGTGCCAGAAGCCTCGTTCTTACTTTCTCCCTCCATGGAAAGTTCCTGTTGGTTATGAGCTGATCCCAAGTGGGTTGTGAGTCCAGGACACTTCATTCCATCTTCTTAGGAACAGTCTGAGTCTCCACGTTCCTCAGTGAGTCCACCACATCCCCATCCATACTCCATCACTCTCATTCAAATACTATAGTTGAATAGTAGCTGTTTACTCTTTGTCTTGTCTTTCCTGTGTGAAGGAGAAAGCATATTAGACCCCTGTAGTCTGCCATCTTGCCAAAAAATTCCACTAGTGTTGATATTTCTCACCAAGAATGTTTCCTGCTTCCTTGGCGTGAAAGGTGTGACTGGTTGGAGTACTTTAGAAGGATGTGTTAAGGATTGGATACCAAGCTCACTGCTTGTCCAGTTATGATGGATGGAACCCCAGTGCATGCCCAGGGATCTGCAGTACCAAGGAGCTCAGAAAGAAATCTAACTTTTCATTTTCAGAACAACCCCAAGAGGGCCATAAGATAGCTAGAGGCTCTGTGCTTCTGAAAGAATGTACTTCTAATCATCCCTGAGAAGTTATTGACATGAAACCCACTTGATAATGAAAAATAATCTAACTTCATCTCATAAAGTTGTATTTTTTGGAAAAAAAAACAACTCCTGTTCCTAAAATCTTGTTTTCTTCCTAACAGTCTCAGGGGTCACTACTCCCCTTTGTTCTCTTTATCTGTGCCTCCTGCTTCCCACCATGTAATTCCACGAATATAATTTTCTTTTACCAACAGCTTCACGCTTTCATTATGCCTCAGTTAATGACTCTGATTTCCTTTGGTGGTCTCATTATATCCCAAATTAATCTCCCCCTTGCATAGCATGCAAACTTAAAATTATTTGGAATCCAAGTGGTTTTGCCATAAGGGTAAGATGCCTATTGATGTGATAGCGTGAGGTTGGATTTCCTTGATGAATATATTTTATTAAATGATTAAACTAGATTTTTCCTTTCTGCTTAAGCTCAAGGTCAAAGAATCTCTGTATGTTGTCTATCTTTTTTATAGCTAGTCTGAAAATCATATCCCAACTCCAGAGTGTTTTTCTCTCTCTCTCTCTCTCTCTGTCTGTGTCTCTCTCCTATCTATTTGCAAATGCCATTAATTCCCCTTGTTTCCCAGCTCTCCATGGTGACTTATTTGCTTTGCACGAGCTGCAGCAATATTTTTTTTCCTAAGGAGAAAAGCAGTAGCATATAACAGAGTAGCAAAGCAGCCTTTTTATCCTCCCTTTATTGACCATACCAATTAATTACTAGGAAGCTCCTACGATCGGTATTCAGAGCAGTCTTTGAGAAGCCTCATCACTGGGGCAATGGCTTTATATAATAAGAGAAACAGAAAGGGAAGTTGGTTCTGTCTCACTGAGCTTACCACTGTGGAATCTAGACAAGCTCTTCAGAGTCTTAGTCCTCATCTATAAGATGAAGGTAATAGTGTAACTTATAATATGTGAAAATTAGCATTAACTTAAAATTAAGGCAATGTATATAAAGTACTTAGCACAGGGACTAAGAGGTCAGTATAAGGGAGTGAGAAGGAACATGACCTGGAGTTGGACTGCCTACTCCAAATTCTTCCTCTGTCTCTTGCTATGTGCCTTAGTTTGCCAGTCTGCAAAATGGGGCAATAATTAAATCCACTTTCTAGGGTTACTGTGAGGAATACATGAACAAGTGAAAACTGCCCAGAACAGTGCCTGGCATATGATAAACACTATGAAAGTGTATGTTATTGTTATCAGAATATATTAGTATTACACCAGCTACTGAAATAAATTGTGGCTTTAAAAATATTGTTCTGAAAATCTGATAAAATAAAAATGAAGTATTGAAGTTTGCTCGTATATAGACTAAGATGTTTCATTTACTTTTTATGTCTTTGATAAAAGGAAATAGAAAATTCAGAGGTGATGTTGACTTGGAGAGACCATCTGAGGAAGGGATGCATCCCAGGTGACCTGGTTCTGTTAGACTTCTCAGGAAAATCAAGCATCTGGAAAGACTTGCATGAAGGGGAAACCTCATTTAATTACTGAACAAAGCTGAAAAGCTTCTGTACAGCTAAAGAATTAGTCAAGTGTGTCAAGAGAAAACCTACAGAATGGGAGAGAATCTTTGCCTGCTATACCTCGGACAGAGGGCTAATATCCAGAATGTACAAAGAACTCAAAAACTGAACACCAAAACAACAAATAATCCAATCACTAAATGGGCTAGGGAGTTAAATAGAAATTTCTCAATGGAGGAAGTCCAAAAAGCCCATAAATATATAAGAAAACGCTCTACATCACTAGCAATCAGAGAAATGCAAATCAAAACTTCACTGAGATTCCACCTCACTCCTGTCATAGTGGCAAAAATGAAGAATATGAACAATGACAGATGCTGGAGGGGCTGTGGGTAAAGAGGAGCACTGTGACACTGTTAGTGGGATTGCAAGCTTGTACAGCCACTCTGCAAAGTAGTGTGGAGACTCCTCAAAAAACTGGGGCAGGAACCTCCTTATGACTCAGCTATCCCACTCCTGGGTGTTTTCCCAAAAAACCTAAAATCGGCATTCTACAGAGAGACAGCTTCATCAATGTTTATAGCAGCTCAATTTACTATAGCTAAACTATGTAACCAACTCAGATGTCCCTCACTGGGTGAGTGGATTCAAAAACTGTGGTATATATATACAATGGAATTCTATTCTGCTAGTACAGAGAATGATATCATGGCATTTGTAGCCAAAAGGATAGAGATGGAAAAAAATATGCTAAGTGAAATATCCCACACTCAGAGACTAAACAGCCAAATGTTTTCCCTCATTTGTGGAAGCTAGAATACAATCAGAAACAGACTGAAAGTTGGCTAAGCTAATAATAACCTCAACATGTATGAATTTTTACACGAGCAGGGGGAACCTTGCCTATGACACTGGGGAATGAAGGGAGGGGGGCAAAGATGGGAGGTGAGAACAAGAGGGATATCAAGGCAGCTGGAGGGAAGGAGTAGGGGAGTTATCAACCCAATGGGGAACTTTCGACTTCCATGAGAAGCCCAACTAACGCAGGGGGGAACCCAAAGGGAGGAGATCATGAACTGGCATCAGCCTTGGCTTGCTCTGTCATTATGCATGTGATCATGATTATATGGCAATGATACTCTCCTATATGTGTGACTATGTTGAATGAATTAAAAAAACATGAAAAGACAAGGCTAAGGGGGTGATAGTGAGGGGTACTAGCCCCCTCCAAGGAGATAATTATACAGCTGTAAGTCACAGAAGAAAATCCCTGATATATTCTTTAGCAAATTAGTATTTTGTTTATTTTTAAAGGAGGGGTCGCTTCAAAGCATGCTGGGGGATTATGTGTTGAGGCCTACAAAACAGCTAATAAGATTTGAAAAACAAAATGACAATCTTATGCTCCTTTAAGACCTTTGATAAATCTCATCATTGCCTATCATTTTGTTTTTCCCCATGTTTTAAATATTTGGTGGAATTTACAACCATTGTTAAATGCAAGATGTATCAACCTGGCAATAAAAATGTACAATAAAACCTACCTTCCTGAACTTTTGTGAATCTTGTATAGCTTTGGAGGGATCTGGGGTAGACTGAGTAAAGGCTTCAGGGTGGAGTGCCTGGGGGCACTTCCCTTGGTTTTAGTTTCTGTATTCCCTTGTCTCAGAAGGTTATTTGGGACACCAAATAAGATGTGAGAAAACACTTTTAAAATGCAAAAGTAGTATTAATGAAAATTTGTTATAAAACTAAATTTGTAAAACTGAGATTGGGAGAAGTAGGATGAGAAGAAGAGAGGAAAAGATAAAACAGTAAGGAGAAGAGGAGAGTGAGGTGTAAGGAGATAAATAACCTTTAAGATACTGACTTCAGGAGCCAGTGTTGGTGGTACACACTCGTAATCCCAGCAACTCAGGAGGGTGAGCAGGAAGATCTCAAGTTCAAAGCCAGCCTCAGCAACTTAATGAGACCCTCAAAAAAATAAAAAATAAAAGGACTGGGTGCCTGGGGATGTGGCTCAGTGTTTAAGCACTGGTTAACCACTGAGTGGTTAAGAAGTGAAGAAGAAGAAGAAGAAAGAAGAAGAAGAAGAAGAAGAAGAAGAAGAAGAAGGAGAAGGAGAAGGAGAAGGAGAAGGAGAAGGAGAAGGAGAAGGAGAAGGAGAAGGAGAAGGAGAAGAAGGAGGAGGAGGAGGAG
>PVKS010040520.1:0-16581 GCA_004027875.1 Aplodontia rufa
TATGATCAAGTGGGCTTCATTACAGGAAAACAAGACCGTTTTAACATACACAAATCAATAAATGTAATTCACCACATAATCAGAATTAAAATAAAAAAATCATACAATCATCTCAATTGATGCAGAGAAGGCATTTGATAAAATTCAAAACCACTTTTTGCTCAAAACTTTGGAAAAGATAGGGATCAAGGGAAGATACTTTAACTATGTCAGATCCGTTTACGACAGACCCATAGCCAACATTATCCTCAATGGAGAAAAACTGAAAGCATTTCCACTGAATTCAGGTACAAAACAAGGCTGTCCGCTCTCCCCTCTCTTGTTCAATATAGTCCTTGAAACCCTTGTCAGAGCTATCAGGCAAGACAAGGAAATCAAAGGTATTCATATAGGAAAAGAGGAAGTTAAGTTATCTCCATTTGCAGACAACATGATTTTATACCTAGAAGACTCAATAACATTGGCCAGAATACTCCTAGAGCTTATAGGTGATTTTAGCAAAGTAGCTGGCTACAAGATAAACTCCAGTAAATCACTAGCGTTTCTTTACTCCAGCAACAAATCCGCAGAAGAAGAAATCAGGAAATCTCTCCCATTCACCATTGCTTCCAAAAAAATGAAGTACATGGGCATTATCCTTACAAATGATGTTAAAGACCTCTAAAAAGAAAACTATCAAACACTAAAAAAAGAAATTACAGAAGATCTGAGTATTTGGAAAAACATTCCTTGCTCATGGTTAGGCAGAATCAATATAATCAAGATGGCCATTCTACCCAAAGCCCTATACAGATTCAATGCAATCCCCATTAAGATACCTATGGCATTCTTCACAGATATAGAAAAAGCAATTTGCCAGTTCATATGGAATAACAGGAGACCCAGACTAGTCAAAACATTACTCTATAGAAAGGAAGAAATAGGGGGTATCTCAATCCCTGACCTGAAATTATAATACAGAGCTGTAGCAGCAAAAACAGCATGGTTTTGGTATCAAAACAGATCCAAAGATCAGTGGAACAGAATAGAAGATCCTGAGACAAACCCCCTTATCCTTAACTATTTGATATTTGATAAAGAGGGCAAAAGCAAAGTGTGGAAGAAAGATAGCCTGTGCAACAAATGGTGTTGGACAACTGGACAACCAAATGTAGACAATTGAAGCTGGATCCTTATCTTTCACCCTACACATAAATTAAATAAAAAGGATCAAAGACCTGGATATTAAGCCAACAACTTTAAACTTACTAGAAAAAGAAGTAGGGTCAAAACTACAGGACATAGGAATTGGCAGCTACTTCCTTAATAAAACTCCCTTGGCTCAAGCTGTAAAATCAAGAATAAATGAAGTGGATGAAATTAAACTAAAAAGTTTCTGCACAGCTAAAGATCTAGTCAAGAGCATCAAGACAGAACCTACAGAATGGGAGAAAACCTTTGCCTACTACACCTCGGACAGAGGGCTAATATCCAGAATATACAGGGAACTAAAGAAACTAAACACCAAACCCACAAATAATCCAATCAATAAATGGGCTAAAGCACTCAAAAGGAACTTCTCTTCACTGGAAATGCAGAAAGCCCAAGAATATATGAAAAAATGCTCTACATCATTAGCTATAAGGGAAATGCAAAACAAAACTTCAGTGAGATACCACCACACTCCTGTTAGAGTGGCAAAAATGAAGAATACAAACAAGGACAGATGCTGGAGGGACTGTGGGAAAAGAGGAACACTTACACTGTTGGTGGGACTGCAAAGTGCATAGTGGTTCAGCCACTATGGAAAGCAGTGTGGAGGATCCTCAAAAAATTAAGGATGGAACTACCTTTTGACCCAGCTATCCCACTCCTGGGTATTTTCCCAAAAGAGTTAGAATCAGCATACTATAGTGATGTGGCTTCGTCAATGTTTATAGCAGCTCAATTTACTATAGCTACATTATGGAACCAACCCAGATGCCCCTCACTCGACGAGTGGATACAAAAACATTGGTACATATATACAATGCAATACTACTCCACCTTTAGAGAAGACGATATCATGGCTTTTGATATCAAATGGATGGAGATGGAAAGAATTATGCTAAGTGAAGTATCTCAATCTCAGGGACTAAAGGGCCGAATGGTTTCTCTCATGGGTGGAAACTAGAATACATGTGGAAGCAGTAGAGTAGACGGCTAACCAAACAATACTTCAAATTGTATGATTCTCAGAGTAATAGGGGGATGGCTCCCTAGGATACTTGGAGACATAGGGTATGGGGAGGTGGGAGGGTATATGAAGAACTCATAGGAGACTTGAGAGTGGGAAGATGGGGGAACCATCCCAGAAGCAGATGTCATTCCTCCATGAGATACCCATTTAACTCAAGAGTTCTTTTGGGGGAAACTGCAACAGGTGAAACCCAACGTGGTCATCCATATTTTGATATTACCCCTGGATAACAAATTATGTATACATTGGTTACTGATGGTTTGATAAGGTTTCCCCCTGAATTGTATCTCTATATACTTCTAATAAAAAAATAAAAAATAAACTTGTTATGCATAAGGTGTAGTGGGTTCTCAAAAATATGTATTGTATAAAAAAATTTCAAACATCTTTGATGAAAGAGTGAATTGATGGCATCTTAACATTCCTTTACCAATAGTAGAGGAGTAATTGCTTTTTATTAAAAAAAACTTTAAAATAGCTCCACATATTCAGTAAATAATAAAAATAAATGTACAAAAAGTTTAAGTAAATTCAAGAAGAAAACCTGGATAGAGGTAGCAGAAACTAATTTCATCATAGAAATCAAGGCCTTGACAACTGGGAGAGTTGCAAGTGTTTAGAAATTTCTTCATAAAACATCTGCATATAGCATTGTGAAAATCTTCACCAAAAGCAAATCAAGAGCATTCTGTAAAACAGCTTATTCATGCGATCTGCACAATGAAAGAACACAAAACAAAATAGGTGAGGAATTCAGATGTTTCTTTCATTTATATTCTTGTTTCCAAGTGATTTTCTCATATTGCTTTATCGGTCCATACTCTGTTGCTATAAGAAAGCATCTGGGGGTGAGTGTTTTACAAAGAAAAGATGCTTATTAAAATCATAGTTTTGGAGAATGAATGTCCATGATTGGATGTCTCCATTGAACTGGTCTTTAATGAAGTCCTCAAGGTGAATGTCATCACAAATTTGGATGCACATTCAGAGGAAATTATACCATAAAACAAGAATCCACAATGCAGGAAAGGGTCAAGATCGCTCTTATAAAAATTCACTCTTGTGGGAACTAAGTGGGGACCCAGATGAATTATCTTAATCTCTTCTGAGAGCGACCTCTTCACTGACTTAATCCCCACCATCTGCTAGTCTTTTTAGCTTAAAGGCTTCACAACTTCTTAACATTGCCACACTGAGGACCAAGATTCCAACTCATGGATCAAACCATTTAAAAATCACAGGAATTGCAATGCTATAGTAATTAATGTTATAACCTGACCTATGAAATAAGTTAGGTAGGACATTTTACAAAACAACTACATAAGATCAACTTTTTCCTTAAGCTTTGGCAATAGTTCTCTAAAATATTTGAAGTTTAAAATTTCTTTTCATTCTTTCATGTTTGAAACACACTTTTTTAGGAAGTAGCGATGAAAGAATTCTCAGAATATTCAAAATATTGAAATATTTTTAATTCTGAAGGAAAGATCTCAAAATTTTTATTGGCATTATAAATAACTTATTAAGTGAGGCCTATTTATTTCTTGCTTGTGGCATTCAATATCTCCTTAGCAACAAAATTATGCAAATTGATAGAAGTGTAGACAGGATTCCTGAAGTTCTCCATTGCTTAAGGGAACCTGCTCAATGCTTTAAAGCAAGAAGTGAGAAGATCTGCTTCCTTTACATATCAAGGCTCTTGTTTTTTAAATTTAATCTAGATTAACATGTATTAATTGTACAGATTAATGGGGTTTAGTCTGATATTTAGATACATGCATACAACATGCACTAATCAAATCCAGCCTCCCTTAATGTATCCAGGGACCCTCTCTGCAACCCCTAGAAATAACTGTTCCACATTCATGTTGACTTGTTTTCTATTCCCACTTCCAGGTGTGAAAATCAAAATGCAGCACTTGTATTTATGTGTCTAGTTTATTTCCCTAAAATATGTTTTCCAGTTCCATCCATTTTGCTGCTAATAACAGGATATCATTCCTCTTTATGGCTCAGTAATATTCAATAATGGAATATTGCACATAGATCTTCACACTTTCATTACCCATTTATGCCTGGACGGGCATGGGCAACTGGAAGTATCCCATATCTCAGCTATTGTGAATATCTCCACAGTAAACAAGGACATACAGGTATCTCTTTGATATGCTGATGTAATTTCCTTTGAATATATATCCAGGTTCAAATGATAGGACTATTTTTATTTTTTAGCAGAACCTCCATAGTATCTCTAATTTTCTATAATGTTTGTACTACTTTATACCACCTGCAACAGTATATATGAGTTCTTTTTCATCTTTATCTTTGATAGAATTTGTTAGTTTTTATTTTTTGTATAAAGGCCATTGTAATTAAGGTGAGATGATATCCCTTTATAGTTTTGATTGGTATTTCCTGATGGCTAATGACATCAAGTATTTTTTTTCATATATTTGTTGGCCATTTGTATTTTTTCTTTTGAAAAATATCCATTCAAATTATTTGACCATTTTTTTTAGTTGATTAGTTTTTTGGTTAAGCTTTTAGAGTTCCTTAGATATTCTGGATATTAATGTGTTCTCAGGCCTAGTTGGCAGATATTTTTCTCCATTATGTAGATTGCCTCTTCTATCTCTTGATTGTTTTCTTTGCTTTACAGAAGTTTTCTTCTTGATGTAATGCCATTTATGTAGTTCTGTTTATTTCCTGTACTTTTGGGCTAATATCCAAAAATCATTGCCTATGCAAATATCCTAAAGTGTGACTTGTTTTTAGTAATTCAATATTTTCTGTTTAGGTTTTTGATCCACTTTGAGTTGATTCTGGTGCGGGGTGAGAGCCAGGGGTCAAGTTTTTATCATCTGCATATGGCTATCCAATTTTCCCAGCAACATTTATTGAAGAAACCGCTTTTGGCCCAGTGTATATTTTTGGGTCCTTTGTTGAGAATTAGTTGTTTGTAGACTTATGGATTTGTTTCTGAGGTCCTTATTCTCTTCCATTGACCTGTGTGGTGTTATGCCAGGGGCATGCTGTGTTGGTTGCTATGGTTTGTTGTATGTATTCACACAGCTATTATGATAACTTCAGCCTTGATCTTTTTATTCAAGATTGGCTAGTCATGATTTTTGTGTGCTCATTTGAATTTTAGAAACGTGTTTCTAATTTTGTGAAGGATGCCCTTGGTATTCTGATAGTGATTGTATTAAATCTTTAACACACTTTGGGTTATGTGGCATTTTAAAAATGTTATTTCTTCCAATCTATGAACATGAGTGGTCTTTCCTTTTTTGGTGTCTCCAGTTTCTCTCATCAGCATTTTGTAATTTTCACCGTGGAAATTTTCTCTTTCTTTGTTAAATTTATTCCTAGATATTTCATTTTTTTGTAGTTATTGTGACTGGCTTTGTTTTCTGTTTACTTTCTCAGCAATCTTGTTACTGATATCAATTTTTGCATGTCAATTTTGTATCTTTCAGTATTGCTGAATTTATTTATCAACTCGAATAGATTTTATTGATGAAGTCTACAGGTTTTTTCATATATAGTATCATATCATATGCAAACAGGGTAATTTTACTTTTTTCCTTCTTTTATACAAATGCCTTTATATTTATGCCTTTACACACACACGTGCATTCTATTTTGTTTGCTTTTTCTTTGTTGAGGCTAAAACTTACAAGATTATGTTGAATAAGATAGATGAAAGTAAACACTCTTGTTTTGTAAACAGAGCAAGCTAGACCATTAGGGAAGAGAAAGGATATCAAGAGGAGGAAGACAGGGAGAACAGGGGAGGCACTTGGAGTGAAATTGATCAAATTGTGCCATATGCAACTATGCCACAGGGAATCTACCATCCAGTAGAACTAATATGCACCTATTTAAAAAAGTACAACAATACAAAATATCAATGAAACACAGAGGGTTTTTTGAGAAAAAAATAAACATTTTCTAGGTTAAACAAAAATGAGAGAAGACCCAAATGAAATGAGAGAGATTACAACTGATACAAAAGAAATAGAAAGGATCAAAAAAGACTATTACAACAACTCTATGTCAAAAAATTGGAAAACCCAGAAGGGCTGGATGAATTTCTGAATGCATATTTCTGCACAAATTTAATCATGAAGATAGAAGTTATGAACACACAAAAATGAGTAGTAAGATTGGATCATTAATAAAATATCTCACAAGAAGGAAAAGTCTAGGACCAATGCCCTTTGCTGAATTATATCAAACTTTAAAAGATTAGTGTCAATTTCTTTCAAGATATTCCAAGTACTTTAAAGGGGTGGAATCCTTCAAATCCATTCTGTGAGGCCAACACTATCTTTTTTTTTCAGGTTTGAGGACCAAACTCAGGGCCTTGCACATGCTAGGCAAGTGCTCTGCCACTGAGCTAAATCCCCAACCCTAAACATTATCTTGATATCCAAACTAGACAAGAACACAACAAAGAAACCATATTCCTGATGAACATAGATAGATGTAAAAATTCTCAACAAAATACCAGCAAATCAAAGTCAATAGCTCATGAAAAATATCATTCATTATGATCAATTTGTATTTATCTCAGATACACAAGGGAGGTTCAACAAATGCAAATGAACAAAGGTAATATATCACATCATTAGAATGGAGAATAAAGATATAGACAAATCAATAGATATAGAAAAATAAATATAGAGAAATCATTCAATAAAATTCCACATCCTTTCATGATAAAAACTCTGAAAAAATTAGGCCAAGAAGAATTGAAACTCAGCATAATAAAGGCTACATATGGCAAACACTCAGCTAACATTACACTGACAGAAGAAAAGTTGAACATTTTTTTTTATCTAAGATATGGATCAGGCTTGTTCTTAAAAAAGTTAATATCTATGGACAAGAAATTCTGAGTTGTCCTGGCTGTCACTTGTGATGGATTTAATCCCTTGAAAAATTCAAAATTTTATCAAGATGCTAGTTAATAAAGGGAGTAAGTTTATCATCATGCACAGCATTAAGAAAAAGGAGATAAACAATAACAATGTTGTCTGCATTGTTTAGGTCAGTGAGCAACATTTTAAACACTTTTTTCAAGAGATTAATGTAATACTAACAAATGACATAGCAGGTTATTCCATGAAGGATGGTCTTGTGTGTTGCAACAGTCAAATCTGAGAGCAATTCTGTCATTAGCTTTATGTCAGTATAACTTCAGTATTCCAGCTCATAACACTAATGCTGAGAGCATTTTTCACTGATGAATGGTCAAAGGACAAAAGAATGGAATAAGTTGATATGGTTACTGTACAGTGTAAGTGGAACATAGAGGGGAATCAAAAGGAATTTTATAAACAAATTAAGAAGACTCTTAACAGGGACAATTAGAGGATAAAGAGGTATGTAATTTTAAAATTTATACTGTAGCAAAGAAAGGTACCATTGAGTACTATATGATGGAATTAAACTAAATCAGTACAATTTCCATGAATTTGTAGTTCAGTTATAGAGAGTAGAGGATTTGAACAAAAATGGCGCAGCCATTTCACTAAAAATATCGTGAAACTGGGAGCTTGTGAGAAATTTCTTTTGTCCAACATAGTAAAATATAGCAAGACAGTGGGGACACACATGTTCTTAATAAATGCTGTGCATATGGAGGCAGGCAACTTGAAGTGTCGTGAGGTATTGGAAAAGGCTTTGAAATGACAGAAACGTGCGCTGTCCTGACATTGACATCCCCTCTGCATTACTGAGGTATTTTATGTCCCTGGAAATTCTATAAAGCAGATAACAACACAAATGGTTCTTGATATAGAAAAATTAGTTGTGTCTGGTAGTGTGCAATTGGTTATTGCCCAGTGGACAGACCCATTTTGCATGTACCTGTATATACGCTTCAGCATTTTGTGCCTTTCCGTCTGAGTGGCACTTCACATTCCCTTTCGAACCAGTTGAAATGGCAATTGGTTTCATCATTCATTAGTAAATGAAATACATCTTTGACAATGTTCATTTTATATTTCTGTGAGATTGATGATCATGACCTCTTTCAAAAATAATCTCATATAGCTTTGGAGGACATTCACTGAGATATATAACGGGCTCACCCGGCAGAGCCAGGTTAACTGCAGTGCGGGATAAATGTACCTCGTGGGCAGCATAATCCCAGGTGTCTTCCTGGCTTTGAGCTGAGTAAGAGTGACAGCACATTAATTCTGTTCCATCTCTGTTTCTCCCCTTTCCATTATTTTATTATGCTTCTATTATTGTTGTTTGTATATGAAAAGTTATGTCCAGTGCTGGAAGCAATAACAGGAAAGTTACTTATATTTTTCCCATTTTATTCTTTTTTTAATTGATTCCTTTTTAAAGATATACATGACATGAGAATATACCATGGCATAATTATGAAAGTCTGGGGTAGACCTTTTTCAAATTCAGAACTCATTTGTTTTTATAATCTGAATATTTGTTGACTCTATAAGTGAATTAATGGGTCACGATCTATTTTCTGTTGGGGTGAGAGATAACAGTTAATCTTTGTTGTTTGGCCATTTTTCATTTTTTCTATTTGGAGCTGAATTCATCAAAGACTCTTTTGGTTACTGAGAAGTTCAGCTCATTGAGACTTCATGGCAGAGAACTCACTTTTGCTTGTCTCAGGTTTGTTTTATACTTGAAAACAAGCATGGAAGCTTATTTCCAGGGAGAAGCTGCTATCTGCTGTACACTTTAATTTCTGCCTAGGTGTGGATGGAGTTGGCTTCCTCCCTTGTCCCTTGACCAGAGCTGTGATCCATCTTTAAAAAGCAACAGTGGAGCAAGGAGACACTTGGAGGTCTTCTGAAAGAGGCACAGCATTTTCAGCTACACATCACTCTGGGAGTTTCCTTTTGAACTTTCTGGAAATCATGTTTCTACCACTTAAAGCCTGAGACTTGGAAAAAAATAGAAACAAGAAATAGAAAGGAGCAGAGTTTCCAGGGCATCAGGGGAGCCCTCCCCTAAGCCAGGTGCCTACAGGCCATGCTGATCCCGAGGTCCATGCCATGAACCAGCTCTTTCCCTTCTGTTGCTGAAACCTGTTGCCTCTGTTTGCTGTCACTACTTTTTTCAAATGAACTTTCACAAATAAAGTGTGTAGGGATGGACATGGGGTGGATCTTTACCCATTTTCCTTAAAGCTGAGAGGTGGGAGCATATGCAAGCAGCGCAGGCTTCCTGCAGTAAGGATCACGGCCTCTGGGCTGGTGCTCTTCCCTCCAGAGACCCAGGGTCAGAGGCTGTCCCTTCACTCTTGAACGCGTGGTCCAGCTCTCTTTCATCTTTCAGTTTCTATGATGATGACATATGACCTTCTTGTTTAGTGGGACCATTTCTACCCAATGATGTCTCTGTGACCTCACTTTACATAGCTGAATACAGATTAGGATCAGTGAAGCACCTGGGGGAAGAGGACTGCCTAGGCCAGTCATAGGGATGGGTTTCCACTCTGTGTTCTCATTTTTTGAAGCTCCTTCCTGAATGTTTTTACATTCATCTTCCTCTCATCCACATGCCCAATGATATACAATTATGTATTTTATGATTTTATTATTTTAGCAGATTAAGAAGACTGGATGGAAACGGATATGGAAAGCCCTTCTCAATCTTTCCCTGTGCTCTCTCATTGTTTAGAAGCCTAAACAGACACTCAGTTAAAGCTAGAGTTAGACCTTCCTTCTCCCACCCCAAGCTTCCGCAACACCACAAAGAGCCCAAGCCATGACACAGGGAAAAGACCCTCTTTCTCCATTTGAAGGAACAGATGCTGCGCAGGATAGCCGTCGCAGATTCAAACAGCAGAAATCCTTCTCAGAGGTTGTTTTCCATTGAATTCACTGACCTGTTGAAGATAGTTTTGGAGTAGGATTTTACTCTGAAGAGATTAATTTTTTTTTAAATTTGCCAACTAAACACACTTTTGCAAAGAAGGTGACACTGCCCTGCAATTCCTGAAATACCACTTGCATCCTACTGGGTGCTGGCCAAGGCACAGGTGCCCTGGGGCACGTGGAAGGAGTATACCAGGGCCAGTTAGTGGTAGTAGGATCTCAGAGTTTCTTGGGAGTTATACTCTGTGTCTCATTTTCCTGCTTGTATCTTGAAAATCTCCACAGTGTGGTTTCATGACTGTCCCACCTAAGATATCTGCTGGCACCTGGGCTATGCCTGCACCTGGGCTCTGCCTTCCTGCAGCCCAGGTATGAAATCATTGGGTAGGCTCCACATTATTCCCTATGATAAGCCCAATGGACTTTTGTTCTCTTGATTTTCAGCATATTTACTTCCCCAAAGACATTTATCTTTACATCTTCCCAGAGGCTAACCCTAACATGGCACATGGAAGGTTATCTTTCAGCCCTTAGGTAGAAGCAATCAAAACAAATTCCAAACTTCATTCTAAATTCACTTTTAGGAGAAGTTTCCTGCACTTTTATTCCCTGTTCCTTCCATCTGAGGGATTTCATTTTGTTTAAAAAAGTTTTGTTCTCATATATTTTGTGTGAGTTAGTTGACACAGTAGTTCATGGAAATAGAGATCTCATCTTGGAGAGTCTTCCTGTCTCTGCATTGAGTCTGAAAGACAAAAGAATGCAGGGCTCAGATGCAACTGTCTCCTCTCTTTGGACAGGTGTGAGTACTCAGTATTCATGACTCACTATTGATATTAACAGAGCTCTGTATTATTAACCTGTTATTCATTTATTAGGGCACAACAATATTTTCTTATATTTCTACATTAGAAAACTCAAAGAACTTCTTTCTCTATGTTATCCTCAGTTGATGTTACAAGTGTTTCTTTCCTGGAGAAGGGCACGGCACTGCCATCGTACCACACAGTTAAGACCCTTGGCTTTGATCAGCATCTCTCAGAAGCTGCACAGCTCCTCCACACCAACCAAAGGCTTTGCTGCCCCATCTGAGATGGGAAGGGGACCCATGATCAAGGGTTGGCACTCTTTGTTCTCCTGCAGGTATTGGGAGCTCTCTTACTAATCAAATCCAGCGTCACGGAATCATTGTTTAAAGTTACACCATGGAACCATCTACTATATGTATAAAGTTTCATCTTTTCCCCTGGAATGACAGTATTCTAATCTGTCCTGAGAATTTGGATTTTTGTCTTTGCCAATATAACTGATTTGGGGAAGTAAGAAGAAGAACAGAAGAAAGAAGCTTCCAAGTGCTCAGTGATCTGGACTAAGTTTTCCCATATGTGATCATTGTCTTTATTTTTCCAAAGTATTGAGGAGGGAAAGTAGAAAAGTGCACCATACCAGAAGTGAAAAATGGAATTCCAAAAGAAGTGGTACCTCTCTATCATCTGAAAAGCCCCGTTACACCAGGCAACTGGGCACTGAGAAATTGAGCTCTGGATTTGAACTCCAGGTACACAGAGGTTTCCTGAGGTTTGGAGCATGAAGAAAGAGGTGGGCACTCAGAGATTCATGCCTGACCCTCCAGGCAGCTCCACTATCCTGGGCCCTAGACGCCCCTCCACTCTTCTCTTGCCTTTCTATTTTCTAGCTCCTTTGCTTCATGGTATGTTTTTGCCTTATACAATGTGCATTTATTCCATGTGTAGCCTGGTGTGTGTTGCATTGACTGTCATAGGAAATCAGGGCTGAGTGTGTGAAGCAGGTCTGTATGGCAGGGGATCTCAGAATTGTTCCCCTAGAAGAGTGAGAATCTATTTTCTTGCCCATCACCTCCGGTTAGGCGTTAGTTGTGGGATGCTTCAGAGCTTGAAACTCACCTGCAGTCCTGTCCTGCTCTTCACAGAGGCTGTGTTGCCTTATGTCCTCATTGAAACCCACAGTGGGAACGGTCATGGAGAGTGGCAAAAAGATAGCAGTCAGACAGTGGCAGTATTAGTTGCAATCTTCCAGCACTTTCCTCATAAATCTGGTTCTACCTCCTGATATGAGTGAAGGGAATTTATGAGTCAGGGGTCTACCTTTCCAGGAAATTTTTGAAAATAAAATATTCTGTTCTTAATTTCCCATACAATATTAATCAATTCATGTGACTAACCTGTGGTCATCTTGAGTTGCCCTTTAAATCTGCCTTTCAAGGCTGCAGTTTCTCATTACCTATCTGCCACTGGGTGGAGAAGGCTGTGGAGCTCTTCTGTTCTGAGGGGCCGCATTCCGACCACATGACTGCTGCTCACACATTTCTGATCTGACATTGACCAGGAACCTCCCTGATCAGTTTCTTCACATACAGTTCTTCTATAACTCTAGTTTCACCAATTTCACTTTGTTGGAAAGTATGCACAAGGACACTATTTTGCATGGAAAGTGATGACATCAGGATCAGTTGTTTCTTGGAAAACTACTTCCCAAGGAACAATAGGCTTTTATCTCTATGACCTTCCCTAAAACTTTGCTTTTAAAATTATCATTTATTTTTCTCTGACTTTAACTATGGTCAAAATAGTTATATTTAAGATGCCAACACACCTACTTTAATTCAAGCACCAATATCACAGTAGAACTGTTTTATATTTCATCCTTAAATCCCTCTCTGTTATATATGCATTATAGCAGGCTAAGCGACTGCTGTCATGTGTAGGCCACAGATCCACTACCACCCATTAGCAGAAGCATCTTTGCATGAATCCATCTGTGCCCTGTATGGCTTCCTTTCAACACTGACGTCATCAGTTGGCATATTTGTCCTATGTACTTTCAAGGACTACACTTAACATGGGCATCCACTATTCCTAAAAGAATTAAGAGGGATTAAGGCATAAAATTTGTCGGAAGTTGCTAAATAAATTCTAGTGTTAGTATTGTTTTGAATAATTATTTGTTTGTATTGTTTTTCCTCTCAGTCTTCCTAGGTGTGTGGGTCTTCCCTGACTTTTTCTGGTTAGATCGTCACACGTCAGTGCCTACCTTCACACCTGCGTATAAGCCGATGGGCCTAATGTCAGTGCCAGCTTGTCATGACACATTCTCTCTCATTCATGAGTAAGCAGCCATGTTCTAAGGGACCGGGGAATTTGGCATTCTGGAAAGCATTATTAAAGGTTTCATAAGTTCCCTCCTCTTCTCCCCAGGGGTCCCCTGCAGTTCTCAATATTTCAGTCAGAGATGTACTTGTTGAAAGAGACTCACTCAGATATCATCACTGCTGTTCCTCAGGAGCAAACACTGGGTAAACCTTCTGAATAATGTGACACCCTGTTCCTCCAGTCAGCAGCGAAGCACACACACTGTGCTCCCTTCCTCTGGCTGCAACAGTGCACAGAACAGAACATTCCACACACTCTTTTCAGCTGCACACTCTCATATTCAGGCCTGAGGCTACAATCCAGCTGCTTTTCGGTTTGTGCTCACTAACAGCTCTATTAGAATATTTATAATAACGTCTATAAAGCTAAGAGTTTTGCTTGTCCCCGCAGACACTATCAAATTGCCCTCCACCTTCAGATCACGCTTATGCCTCCAGTCTTTTCTGAGAGAGGGTAGACCTGTTGACAGCGAGGATTGCTTCGGGAAGTCTTTGCCAACATTACGCCCACTATAGCTAAAGCTGTCCCATCTGCCTCGTCTTGGCTTGAATCCACCAGTGCTATGGATTCCAAGGCTGCTAGACATGCAGCTGCAGTCTCGCACCCCACCCCACACCAGCTTGGGCAGATCTGGGACTATAGCACATGCAGAGTTTGGATATTTCCTCTTCTTCATTATTTTGGATTCTGGATTTATTCTTGTTAATGAGGGATGTGAATTTCTGTCAATGCATTTGCAAAGCATCGTATTCTAAACTCTTTCACCTAATGAAAATATGAGAGAGATAACATTGCTTTTCAGAGACCCAAAGTGACATTAACAGAGTGATGACAGGCATGAAATGTGGTCTAGGTGGGTCAGCATGAGACGTGGGTCCTTGAGATCAGTTCCTGCAAGGACAATGGCTCCAAGGTTTTTAATGATACATGTCCCACTAAAGTCACAATGGCTGTTGTGGAAAGGACATCTAAGTCATATCACAGTGAAGTCGGAAGGCTAACGTCCTGCTCTTGTCAGGGTTACCACCTCTGCGTGGGAGTTTTCCAGGAAGGGCATTGACTCCTTTGCACAGAAAGGATGTGACAAACACCTGGGAAACAAAACAGTGAGACTAGGAAGTCAATCAGGGCAACGTGGCTCTGGCAGATCACAGAGCCCAGACACTGATCTTATAGTCAAGGGCATTAATAAGAAGACAAAACATAATAGCCTCTACTGTGAGCCCACACTGCCTTGATATATTACAGCTTTAACTCAAATCCTGGGGCAGAACCTTCCCTTTTCAGATGTGTGTGTGTGTGTGTGAGAGAGAGAGAGAGAGAGAGAGAGAGAGATGATCCTATAAATAATTCAGGAATCCCACATCAGAAGGTTCAAAAATTTTAGAGCAAAACACAGTAAACATGTGGTCATAGTGAGGTGTTGTTTTCTCCCAGTTAAGTCAAGAAAATAAACATGGACATGATGCTGCACTTTTTCACTTTTTCAGGTCTTAGAACTGAGCTGTGCTTGGTAAATTAGACAACACTGGTGAGAATTACTTGGGGGAAACTGTTGGGGCTGTATAATCAGGTTGAAAGAAATGATAGCCGTTGGTGAAAGCCAGAAAAATGGAAGCCATCAACATCATCATGAAGTTCCAGGGAATATTATAACCACCTTGTTCCTTTATATTCTTCTGCTTTGGACAGTAAAAGATGAAAATGCCTATGTAAATACATCTGTAAGCAGTCATTTGTTAAATATATAATAAAACATCCTAAATGATTAGAAAAATTTAATTGGAAAGATTTTTCATTTTTAGAGATTGATACAAATAATGACATTTTGTAATAAATGATGTCCTACAGTTTTTGAAAAATATACTATATTTAATTTACACATTTATTGGCTTCAGCACACACCTGACCTAAATTTTTGGGCAAATTTATTTACCAAAATGAAAAGTAATTGGGAAGAAAGATATTCAAAAAACACTGAGGTAGCAGGAAGCAACCATAGAAACAATACCCCATTAGTGCTTACATTTCATTTTGTATAAATGGGTCTATTCCTAGCCTCTTGACTCAATACATATAGAAATTTTGCAATCTAGATCTTTCATATTATGTTTTATTGTTGATAACAAGCAATGAATTAAAATATGTATGGGGATGTATTTCATAAATAACAAACACACTAAACAAAACATTATGATTGACAGCCTTTATAAATAAGGACCTCAGCACACGAATGAAAAGATAGTATAATAACAATTTACATCTGGATGCTTTGCTAAGAAAGCAAGGAACTGTTGCATATATTTTGGAAGCTTTTCCTTTAAAATGGTTATTTTTTGATTCTAAAAGAGGTTGTATCTCATGTGTCCTGAAACTGTCTTCAGAACCTCTTTCCCCAACTGTGAAAAATAAATTAGTTTTTATTATACTTTCTCTGTTCTCAACAGGTACTTAATTTAGCTTGTTGGAAAAAAATTTCACTCTCAAAACTGAGCACCAGAAATAGGAAAAATGATTATAGTTGTGGTGGGAAATTTAGGGAGATGTTAAATTGGACAGTCTGAAAGGAACATAAGTGGGACAGGCAAGCCGCAGATGGAATTAATGACAAAGTCAGGCACATTCAGGGCAAAGTGCCCACATTGATGCTAATTATAACAGCACCGTCACTTTGTGGTAGCCGAGTGTCCACATGAGTGAACAGATGCTGGCCCCAGTCAGGTTTCTCACCAACTAAAAAATTAGCAGTTGCAGGTCTAGCGTGTTACACTGAATCTGTGTTTCCCCTCACTCTCTTGATAACATTATAGCTTCTTTTTCTATTCAATTCTGTGCTGTTTCAAGAAAAAGCAATAAAATAATAAGTTTAGCTTTTAGAAAATGGAGCAGAAATATGTGTATTGGCTTTGTTTTTTTGGAGAGATCTGATGTCTTTGTAGGTAGACATTTTTTTCATCCTTGAATTTTAATTCCACAGATCTATTTAAGATAAGCACTTTCAAGCAAACTTGCATTTTCTGTGTGCTTCCCAGCAGAAGTAGAGGTAGGTTTAGTAAGCAAAAATTTGAGTATTTTTCCAAAGGGCTTCTTTCTTCCTTCCTTCTTTCATTCCTTCCTTCCTTCCTTCGTTTCTTTCTCTCTCTCTTTTGAGTGAGACACGTTTTCTTTTGAAAATTGCTTATGGAGTCTAATTCTGTTTTGCTACCAATATCAAGCTCTTTTTGTCACTATAGCCTTGTAGTCTAAAATTTCAGGTCAGCAATTGATATACCACCTGTCTCCTCCTTCTTGCTGAGTAATATTT